>JAIPRN010004353.1:0-15507 GCA_025469175.1 Geopemphigus sp. TES_GeoC_2020
CCCGGGGGGGTGGGGGTTTTTTTTGCGGGGGGGGGGGAGAGATGTGGTTTGCGTCGTGTTCGAACGATATATTCAACCGGACGGTCGAACGTTTTAAACGGCTTGATTGTTAACCAGGTAATGGGTTATAACCGCGTCTACGGTTGGTAAACGAACGTGTAGTTCGACGTGTCGTCCGCGTCAAGCTTATCGGTACGGCTGTATTTTCGTTTATTTCGCGCTGAACAATCGGTGATTAATAGCGTCGCGGGACGTAACGTTTCGCGAACCGCGGACTTTAAATACCACGTTTGTACCTACGAGAAATTGATTCGAGCGCCGGTTCTGTTGGTTCTCCGGTATTAAAAAACGCGACGATTCCAGAATTTCTGGCAACAACCCGGCTGTTTGTTTAGTACGGTTTTAAATCGTATCCGAGAATTTTTTTTAGAATTTTACTAATCGAGAAATTTACGCGAAATCACGATCGGTTTCGATTATTGTTGTAAAAAAAGTAACGTTTTGACGAACTTACAAGCTTATAATCGATCGAAATACGGTCTAATAATGTTCGTTTCTGTTTCAAATTTCGTTTTCCTTTATTCTTCGTTTTTTTTTTTAGATTTATATTTTTACAGTCGGGACGGTGTACAGGCATCGTTTTACGGCTTATACGTTAATTCGAAAGTCGGACGATACATTTCGCGCTTAATATTTCGACGAAATTCCGCAGTACACGTACTACTACGGAACACTTTCTAATGGATTTTAAAGCGTTGGTTTCTATTCTGTTTTAGTTAATTTTTTTATTACGTTAACACCGTTTTGCGCACATCGGGAATTTGATCGCGGTCTCGCGGTGATTATACGGCGAATCGTTTTGGGATTTCGAGCGCGTTCCGTGGGTTTCCCATAGAGCGCATTATGGTCGCCACCTCAACGCGAATAACTCGTAACACGGATTCGATAATTACGCGCCTTGAAATTGCGTCCCGGTTCGTCTTCCACCAGTTGCCTGGCGATATCTTTGCAGTTCTTAAAGATGTCCGGCACGGCCGCGTTGCATTCCCATTTTCGATTCGACGCGTGGGCGTACAGGGCCGCGGGCGTGGCGTCCGTTATTCTGGAGTTGGTCACGAATCCTGCAAACAATACAATACGACATTTCGTCACGGGACGTCAGGGATGGGATCCACCTGTAGAACTAACAGTAGTAAGCGTGGTTAGTTATATACGTGAAACAGCGACGACGAATATGGGTGATCAGGGTTTTGGTCAACGATGACGATCGCAACTGACAAACGAGGCAATCCCCGGCCGTCCGAGCGCGCTCATTTTATCATCACGATATCTACGGAAGGCCGCGGCACTGACTAACGCGTCGAGTAACAATTTGTCGGAAACGGAATACGGGCACGCGGTCACGTCGAAGGGTTTCTTCTGTTCGTTGTATAGAAACCCCCGTCAACGAGCGAAAATGGTCGGCTAGCCGACCGCCGTTGGAAAGAAATCGCGGTCGGCGCGCGGCGTTATTTGTCCGATTCCGGTTTACCCCCAGGGAAATAAACGCAACGGCGTAAACGCGACATTAAATCGACACGGTATACTGTTGGAGGTTTATTTACCAACCGGAATCCCGGTATCCTCGGTCACGAAGATTTAAAACGTGAGACGTAAAACGAACGTCCGAATAGTCGCGTAAAAACGCGCGTCGATCACACTATTTTATTCATCGCCATTATGCCGGACACACGTACGCTCGCGGTTGTCGCGAAGTTTTCTCGCGAAAACAATTTTTACGTCAACGACGATCCGCCGTATCGATAAACGATTCGCATTGTACCGAGTTTTATCGTCGCTCGTTTGTTTGGAAATTCGCTACACAACCACCCGGTACGTAACGACCGAATAACCACGCGCGAATGTGACGTACGAGACAGAAAACGAACGGCGCGCGAAATCATCGTCCGCGAATCCTTTGGGCGATGGCACCTCTCGAAACGGGTATTTACGGCGAGTTCGTAGCGACTTACAACGGTTAGTGGATCACGAAGTCGTCGTCCGTTTCAAAGTTTTTTCGGCCACGGGACGTTTCGCGCTCGTCGGCATTGTACGAACGAAATTTTAACGTATTACCGTATACACCGCTTAGGTCTTTCGATTTCTGATCACTGGCGATGATCAACCATTTACGCGCGTCGCGTCGGATAGTGCGGACCCCGACGGGCGCAACGATCGGCGAACCTGGGAGCCGGCGACGACGTTACCTTGGTACGGCGGTAGTTGGTTGCACCTAGTTTAACGACCGCGTTTCGGTCGGTCGAGTAGTAATGTCGCCGAGCGCTTCGCCAGGGTAATTAACCCGGATTTGTCAACCGAGGCGTAGTTAACGGGCGCTCTGGGCGATCGGACGATGGGAGGCAGTCGATTTATACATTTCGCGGTCCCGAACTTACCTGTTCCGCGGGTTGCCCGTTGCGATACGATGGGTCTCGGCCGTAGTTCGACGATAATTTGCCGTCCGTGCGGGAACGACGAAGCACGCGGAAAATGAACGCCGGGGATGTGACGGAAACGGAATGAGACGGCGGAAAAGGGCCGATCGTACCATTTCCGGTCGGTCGTCAATACGGTGGAGGCCGATGCGATTTGAATCGTACGAAACGGACGTATCTAATACGGTTAACGGGGACGACGGTGTTGCTATCCATCGGTAAAAAAACCGCGATAGTTCGGTTTCGTTTGGTCGGTAATCGGCGCGTTGCATGACCAGACCGAAACGTTCGTCGTCCGCTTTTCACAAAATACTATTCCGTAAGCTTCGGCCTTTCTGATATTCACGTCATATCGATTCGAACGTCTAGTAGGGCAATACAATATTATCGCGCGGACACGTAACAATTTACGAGCGTAACGATGCCGAATTGAAAACGATACTACTCGAAACGTGAAAGCCGTCTGAATACGACAACTGTATATATATATATATATACGTTATTATGTATCTATAACGGTATTATGTCGATTTATTTGAAAAGAAAGTTTCCCGCGGCTAACTTCTTCGGACGATTATTAACTGGCCGCCGCCGTTACGGACTACGAGTTAAGGACAACAATATCAACGAGCTCGGCGCGTACGTTACGGGCCAGGCAGGAGATTGATGATGGCGCGAAATGTCCATGACAGTGTACACAACCGGCGTAATGAAATTTCGGTATTTTCCTACAGTGTGGCCCGGCTATACTTTGATCTAATACGCGTTACGGAACGCTCATTCGCCCCTCCGCGACATTTCGAATAACACGAATATTCTAGTGGCGACGTTTCGTTTTCTGTCAGGCCGTTCTCGCCTCCGACACCTCTGCATTCGAAACCAAGACGACCCGCCGAAAGTTTAACGCTAACGCGAACGACCGATACGAAATGCGAACGCGCGAGACGCGTACACGGGAGCATCACCACTAAACGGCTGATAGCAGCCGCGCGGTTGACTATTTCGATTATCGTCCGCCGTGAATTTGGCGCCTCTAATATAAGTCGCGCGATTTTCGCCTATCTCATCCAACGTCCGTTCTTCAAAATAGTTTTTGAAATCCGGGAAACTAACCTCGGGTTATCCGAACGGTTAGTCAGAAATTGTCGCGCCGGTGTTTTTTCGTTCGTCGCCACTTTGCCCAAAACATAAATGGACATCGTCGTGCTCGGTCAGTTTCGGGAAATTTTCAACGAACGTCGACCAATTTCGTAGGACATATATAGGACGTGCACGTTGCCCGGACATTAATTACGACCACGGGTGGCCGTCAAACGGTGAAGGGGAATTACGGGTATATGTATATATTATATATATGGCGCTCCCTCTCCTATGACCTCTTTTCGATAATAACGTATATACTTAAAGAAAAAAAAAACAAGAAAACGTTTTCCTTTTTGTGGAATAATTATCCGGCTATGTTGGACAATTTTCGATTCCGGACACACTGTTGTTTTCAAAAGGTATTCACGTTGCGAAATTTGTGCGCTAAAGCGTATAGACAAGTGTCGTGAAAACGGTGCGTTCGGAAATACGTTGCCGCTGCTACTGCTGTTACTGCCCGCGAGTACTAGGGGCGTTGGTTACGCGGGGATACACCGTGTAAACGATTGGAGTGCGCTAATTTTATTGGCGGTTACGAATTAATCCAAATCGCTATATTAGGTTACCAGTTTGGTAAACAACAAAACACTTTTGCTAAATATCGGAATTCGTTTTGGTACATTTCCAGTTTCTACACGAGTTATAAAATAGGTACACGTGCGCGCCATACGTCTATATGGTATATTAAATAGCCGAATTACTCAATACCGGTTTCACGATTGCACGCACACCAACGAACGTACGCGCGCGTTTTAACCCGAAAAACATCTCGCTAAACTCGACACGCAATTACAATATTATGGCAACGGTTCCAAGTTCGTAACACACGCGGCTACCATTACACTACGTGTTCGTACTACATAACGTAATACGATAAGGTTGTTGTTATCAAACAACACGGGTCGGCAGTGGACCGTCGGGCGGTGGTGAAGAGGAAAAAGAGAATAAAAAATACAAAAACCGCGAACGTTTTACCGGTATCTTTTCCAGCCGCTTGCGCCCACGTGGCTAACGACTCGAGATGACCGATTTTCCGGGACCCGCAGTGGGTGGACTCGTTGAAATTGTAGTTCGCGTCCAGACCGACGGTCTTCTGGTTGACTTTTACGCCGGTGAACATCGCGGTCGCCGAGCTCGCCGCGTCCGGTACTTGTTTGTTCACCGAATACGTCTGAAACGCGATATTACAACATGGTGGGTGGCGGTCCTACATCGTAGCGACGCCAATAGACCCGAATAGTCTAAGGGCCCGTCAAAAAACACGTCACCGCCACCTAGGTGTTACCATTACTCGCGCAAATAAACTCGATTCATTTTTGTAAACGTATCGTAATACCGTAATATCGTGGCGGAGGTCCGCCGAATCTTAAATCCGACGACGATGGTTGTAATACGATCGCCCACACGTAATTCGCGCGTGTCCGGATATTTTTCGATAAATGTTTACCGCCCGATATAATAAATAAGAATTTTTCCGAATTAAAACGTTAATTTTTCAAATTAAATAATAAAATCTTTGTAGAATTTGGAATTTAGAACGTTCGTGGAGTGGACTTTCCTAAATTGTTTCTAAAATCAATCATCAACGTTGTATAAACCATATAATATATATATATATATGTACGAAATAAAACCAATTTATTTTCCACGATCTATGATTCTATTAAAACGATATTAAACATTACCTTGACAAACGTTACTTATTTTGTCCCGTTTTACAAGATGATCTAAGGAAAAACGAAACTACAAAAATATATATTTATATATTAAACGAAATAACGCTTTTAAATACGTTCATAATACTAACGGAACTTTATTATTTCGGAACAATTTAAAAGTTGAAATACGCGGTAACGTGTATGGAATAATATATACAAGTATATTCGAATTCAAATTAAAACAGATCTTACAAAAATTTGTTTAGTAACGATTGAATTATAGTAGATTACGTAATCAATTATCTAATAATAATTTTTTTTTATAATTTGGAGGGACGTTGTTCTTTTATTATTATTCTATTACTAGTACTTTCCATGATATTAACTTAAAAAGTTTCGATTTTTTAACAAAATAATTAAATAAGTATGCCTAAAGACGTGTTTATTGTTGGAAACTAGTCAGAAATTATACCTGCATTTTATTTCGAGAATTAACAATTTCGATTTTAGCTTTTTCACAATAATATAATAATAACGCTTGTATATCAGTCGACATTTTTCGATTTTGTAAATTATAATGTAAACGCGTAATTACGATTTAAAAACAAAAATCGTATATATCGATAGGTTATTATTGATTAATTATCGAGTGACTGATATGTGAAAATATTGTGTATATATATAGAATTCGGATTGAATTACGTAATACAACGAGGAAATTAAAATTAATCGAACGAGAACAGTGAAATCGATTGTTTTGACAATTCGGAACTTCTAATTGCCTATCGTAGATTCATTTAATGTATGTACGTCATTATCTATACCACGTTAGTGTGACGTATTTTAATATAAGATATACCGACGTGGTTTTTATAATTTGTTAAAAAAAAATTCCGTTCGTACCGTTCTAAAAAAATATTAAAAATAATACATTCGAATTTGCTTATCGTTTACCGATAAGACGTTTTCGTTTTTTACGTAGAGTTTTACTCCATACAGTATCCACTTACGTATTCCATAAGTACTGTGTAAGTCAAACATATATCGTTACACAAAACAAAAACAAAAATCCATCTAAATGGAATTTAAAGCTGATCGAAATTCATGGCGAAAACAAATTCGTTTTTAGTATTTCGGTGTTTTACGAATAGGGTTTAAGTAAATTTTCGTCCCGGGATAAGAAATTACAGAAACGTCGTTGGTATACGTAATGCGTATACGCCAAATAAGCGCTTTCGCGCAGTTTTATTTCCGGATGGTCATTTAGTCGCCCTACGTGTATGCCTTGCAGGACGGTAGAGAAGAGGGGTGGATCCGTTCCACCCAACGGATTTTCGATCGTTTGAAATAAAGTTGACGATGTTCATAAAGTGTAATATTCGAGTTTCGTAATTTTGTAATCGGTTTTTTTCATAATAAAATGCCTTTCATTCAATTGAACGAGAACCGACTCTTGTCTCGAGACCAAAATATAAAACGATAGGTTGGTGGTGGTGGTCGGCCGCGTGAAATCCGCCGATTAAAAATATTTATGTTACCGTCATCAAATTTATGACACGACGGATAACGATATTCACGCAAGATGTGAGTTCAACATTTCGGAAAATAATTATTTTGTGTTATGACTATCTTTAAAAAATGTTTTGAAAAAAATGTATTATTACTGCCTTTTTAGCGAATTTTGTTTTCGAAACACAAGTCTGCTCTTGCTGAACTCTATAGAAAGCGTTTTTTTTTTTAAAAAAAAAAATTAAAAACCGATTTTCAATTATTATATTTTATAACCGTTGCCAACATAATTTTTATTAATGGAAAATTCTTCGGGCGAAACGGGTTGCACCCGTCCTGCACGTTATCGGGATCTCATTTAGGCTATTTTTGTGTACTACCAGGCTCTGGACACTCTTAAATGACACTCCTCCAAAAAAATGGTCGCTTATTATTGATAAATTTTAACTCTTAAATGTTATCAATAATAAGCGGACATTTTTTTGGAGGAGTGTCATTTAAGAGTGACCAGAGCCTGGTACTATTTAATTCGACTATTTTGTACGATAACAACATCGTCGTTATAGTTATATCCCTTACGGCTTACACAATTGTGTCGTATGTAGCGAACGTCGTGCTTGAGTGGTGAAATTCTCTGTCATTTTGTAGAAGTATTTTTATTAAAGAAGAAAGAAATACAGTTTCGCGAATGTTTTTATGTATTCGCGACACTAGACGACCGACCACAGCGGATACCTTCGAACGACTTTGTCAGTCGCGACGTTGACGTTACCTATACCGTTATCGTTGTCGTCCACCGATAACAACAATCAATGTACAGATTACCGAAAATATTACCACAATTTTTCGAATACTACTTTTCGGAAGTATTTGGTCATTGTATTTCGAACGAACATTGTTATTTCGATAAAAACGAAGTTATTTGGGTTAACTACGACTACGATGATGACTCGCCTCATTCCCGTACCGTAGGAAGGTTGCGAAATTCGCTAAACAAGGTAGTTACGGTATTATTTTTTTTTAATTAACATATAATATCTTATACAAGGACAAACAGGACGATTGTGTACGGCGACTGTTATTTTGATAGTTTCATTTCGACGTGTAAGCGTTATGGGCTGCTGTAATATCGTAGAATCACTAATCAGCGAATGCAACCAGTGCACGAGTCCACAATTAATTATAGCTACCGCGGTCGTTTTACGCGAATTCGTTGTTTTAAACAACGCGTTTCGTCTGTAGTGTTAGTATAACGAATAGTTTTTGCGCGGATCAATGGGTCGAGGAGAAAGTTTATCAATTAACCTCTTGCGGCAGTTGTCCCATTTTCGGTAAAACCGATTCAGTAGCCGTTTCAGACGGGAACGGCCATTTTCGTCGAAAATTCAATTTTCGAAGCTTCCATCTGTCAAACACGAATCGTGTAGCGCTTCTGTTCGGCTGTTTACGGTTCTCTTCTTTTTGTGTTCAGCTTTTGGATCGCGCCCCCGCGGCCGCCTTAGCCGTTAAAATTGTCGTCATTATACACCGCGAATTACGAGAAATTCCGCGTAATAAATGGAAAAATGTCGATCATAAAAAAATACGTAAACGCGCGCTAATGTTTTTTTGTTTTTTGTGTTTAATACTATCGGTACCGTGAAAACTCGCGAAGTATGGCGTCGAAACAGATAAAATCACCTACGTGACACACGAGTCGGAGTTTATCGTACTAGGGGTCAGGTGAAACGATACATTTTGGGACGTATTATACCATTTGGTGGACGACAACGATGACGATATAATTAGGAATTCAAATTTTTAAAACCGATAATGGTCGAGAATGATATGGTCGTCGGTCGTAGTTTATTTTTGGGACATTGTTATTATACGCGTGCACGTGCGTATTCCAATGTTCTTATCGTCCGCTGCAACATCGACGTTCTTCTGGCTCGTTTTTAAACGCGCACCGCGGCCCGAGTAATAATAGTAATCGTCATATCAACCGTAAAAAACACTCATGACCCTTATTAATCATTATACAATACTTAAGTTATAAACGCGAGCTATTTTCGTACGATATCGCCGTATATCGTACAGTAAATATGAACACTCACGCATTTACGACGCCGTGTACGTTTATAAGATCAACTGTTGTTTGCTCGAATTCCGGGGTTTCGTTTTCGGTATTTATTTTTCGATAATCGCTCCATAGTGAACGACGCAATTGATCACATCAGTCGTTCCACCAATAATCGGGCGTTTCGAGAATTAAATAATAGGAGTATAATAGAGCCGAGAACTTTTTTTATTCCGACGATTTTTTTTTTTTTATAATATTTACGTATATTTAGCCGATTCCGTATAATTGGGAGATAAGGCGAAGGAAAAGGAAATATTAATATGTATTACTTAACGATAATTTTACACACATACACACACTCACACACACACATATATATATATATATATATATATATATATATATATATACTAGCAGATTAAAATTGTATTTTAATCCACCTATCGTAAAAGATTGGTTCCAAAACGACTGAATCGGTAAATAGATTTTTTATTATCTCCTATTAACTTTTTTTGCTATTGATCAGGTACGATGTCTAAACAGACAAAACTAAACCGGCGATATTAAAACGGATTAATTCGTTTAAACAATCAATTTCATCGAGTATTTTAGACTCGTATATGACGTTTAATTTGAAGGCTACGAATAAATAATAACCAGATGTTAACTCGCTCGGAATAAAATGAAAAACCGAATATTGTAATTTGAATTCCAAACGGAACGATATCGGGTTTGAAATTGTTCACGGTTTCACTAAAATATATTTATTCGCAACACGGCCGTAAACACATTATGAAATGAGAATTGATCATTAAAACTTTTAGTAACGTAAGTACGCGTATTCTATACGTTATAATCAGCGATGTTCGACGTGGAAAATGTACATATGTTTGCCGATTCGGACGAATATGTTTCGAGTACTAGGGGTTCTTTTTATGGTTATTTCGGGACAATTGTTATGGATATCGGTTTGGGTCAATAACTGATTGGAAATGTAGATATTTGAATTTGAGCAAAGTTTGGTTTATATTATACTTGCGTAGTACTAATAATATCGTTTTGGTAAAGAATAGATTAATAATACTATTTTGTTTAGGATTAATTGTAATATGCGGGCGTGTTCGATTAGGACGATTATAGGTTTTTGTTAAGAAAATAAAAGGTTTTGTAAAAAAAAATAATAATAGGGTTTTTTCTTTGTTGGAAATAATTCGATGGATTTTGAGTTAAACGTGACATTTTGAAAATGTCAATAATTAAAGCGTTTTTGGGTTCTTAATTTAATTAACGAGTTCGATAAAATCTCTATTTGTCCATTTCGTTTCAAGTCATATTTTGTACTTACCAAGATCCGCGGACTTAGTAAAATAATGTTACTCGATTTAGGAAAAGAGTAACTTCTTTGCCTAATTTATCTTAGATACAGCGAAAAGCGTAATATTGTTATTACTTTGTAAAAGTAACTCGTCCGAAACTGGTAACACGTATTAAAGATGTATATACGCATATTACGTGTAGTACTCACTTTGAGCAGGCCCACGTGCGGGAATTTTTCAAATGTTAACCGTCCGCTCTCGCCGTGCTTGTAGATTCTGGTAGCCGTCACCGTGTTAGGACCCATACCGTCACCGATGAACAACAGCACGTTCTTCGCGATTTTGTTCTTGACCGCCACGTTCAAAGCCTCGTTTAGCTCGGACTTGCCCATCGACATCCAAAACCCTTTGTCTAAATATCCGTTATATTTATAAATTATTATATTAGTAAATAATAATAATAATAATAATAATAATAATAATAATAATAATAATAATAATAATATAATATAGCAAATGAAACGCCCAGTTGTGAGTAAAGTAATTTTGATCGATCACATTTTTTTGCGATTCGAATATTACCGTAAATACTTTTTAACATATATTCGAATGTTATAATAAATACGTTTTAAAATAAATATTTTTTTTGTGTGGTCATATATATCTTATCGCAGAATAATTTCTGTAGAATATAAGACGACAAGTAGTCGTGCTGTGTGTATTGGCTCGAGTTATCCACTTAGACTTGTATTATTATTTCGAATTTGCTTTATGAAAGCAATCATAAATTAACATATTCGAAAAACGATCCTGAGCAACGTTAGTAATTTATTTTCATTAATCTTTCAGTGGGTCTGACAGACCCATAACTCTTTTTGTCGTCATAATTGTACCCTAAAAAATTGTTTTATTGTATAAATTTCATAAATTTTGTTTATTTTTATATTATTCTTTTGAGAACGAAACTTAGCACATTAAAATAGTTATTGAATGACATTAAGTTTTTTGAATTAGTTACAACCATTTCCTACTTAGGAGATATTTTATGGCTTGGGTCTCTTGAACCCAACGCTACTACAGGCGGGATATTTCTTCACGTTACCACTGAAGGGTTAAGGAATACGATAAATATTGTTAACATATTTATTACGTATGTCTAAGCTTGTAATACGTTTCAAGATTCTAAAAAATATAATCAATATCTAAAACAATTTTGACCGGGTTTTTTGTAATAATTGAAACGTTTTTTAATTTTGAAATTATTAGAAGAATCGAAAACCGTATCAAATCGAGCACCAACTAATTTGCTACTGGAACGTAATTTATGTCGAAACCATCCGAGTACTCTTACACTAGAAAATGCAAAGACAATAAAAGAATATCAATCACAGAATTGTTTAACCCATACATTCTTCATTTCATTCAGAATCTAAAAATAAAAACCACAGAAATATCCCGATAGTAATTAATATAAAATAGGAATTTGCCGAAAAAATAAAATTAAGTCTATTGACAGACGATAGTCCAATAAACGTCTACGTAAATGTTATATGTATTAACAACTTTAGGATAAGTAAAAAAGACGATTTGGTTTAGCGATATATTTAGTTTTTATCGTACATATTATTAAATTGTATATATAATATTATATTATAAGCCTTTATTTGGAAATCGAAAATTAAAAAAATGCTAATATAAAAAAGCACGTTTTCTGATATTATACTTAAAGACAATTCAAAGTATTAAAATATACTTTTAGTATATTATTTTCATTATTTTAATACAAACGTTATATTATATTCGTTTCTCCAATACTTTTCAAAATTATTGTTTACAAGTTTGAATTACCGCTCGCTGACTACGTCTTGTCAGATCGTATCATGTACGATATTACAAATATGATATGTAATATATATGATACGATATGTATTATATTATCTATAGCCTACCTTTTATATATGTATACACACACACACACACACACACACACACACACATACACACACACACACACACACACACACACACACACACACACACACACACACACACACACACGCACGCACGCACGCACGCACGCACGCACGCACGCACGCACGCACGCACGCACGCACACACACACACACACACACACACACACACACACACACATACATACAAATGGTATAATGGTAAAAATGAAATATAGATTTTAAAAATAAAACTTTTATTGGAGTCACGTAAACAAAATATTCCACTGGCTACCTATAAAAGTTAGATTAACGTTTAATAATTATCGCAACTAAACAATTACAGGATTCTCTCTATTTAGCTATTGAAGACGGTATAATTTCGTATAATAATCATAATAACGATACTTTTACTATTCGAGTAGCGATAATACAATGATTACAATAACAAAAACACGAAAGATACTACGAAAAATACTTATCAACGTACGAAAAATTAACGCGGAACGAAAATAATTTCACGATTACCATTCATTTACGGCGGCGAAACAAAAGAGTGTTGGCCTTTTGTCTATAATTTCACGATAAACGCGTAATAATAATTGGGTAAAAATAGGCAATTATATGCGTGCGTGAGACCGGCAGTGACAACTAAATTAAGACGACCAATTATAACTAATGTGTGGCTTCAGCCGTATGTGTTTAGTAATTACATCAACCAAAATAGATGGTTTCGAACACGGACAGTTAGGTTTACTGAACCTAACATGTGAACACAGTGTGTATTCAAAATGTTCCGGGACTAATTTATTTTGAAAATGATGAAAAAACGGGTTGTGGGAAAATTTTGTTATTCAGCTTTTAAAATAATCCCCTCCCCTTACGAATATTTTAACGTTCGTACAGTCGGCGGAAATGGCATTTTGGAATATTTTTCAACAACCTCGTCACGTTTTGTTATTTTATTGGACGACCTCCACGTTTCTCCTTTCGAGGTAGTTATTAACTTCGGAATTAAAAAACTATCAGCGGAACGGTCAAATCTGGCGAGTGCGACAGTTGGTCGATAACAGTGACCGACTTTTTCCCGAAAAACTGCGTTACCAATATCGATGAATGCGCAGGGCCATTGTAGTGGAAACCAATCGTTCGTGTGGTACAAATTCGGGGGCACGCGCAGTATTTTTTTCATAAGTCGATCGAGGATACTGTTTTTTTTGCTAAAAACTTCCTGCAAAATGAAAGCTGATAGTCCTTTCGTTAATTTTCAATTGTTCTGACAACATTTTAAAAGATAATTGCCGATTATCTGACAATGCAACGTGTACGAGTTCCATATTCTCGTCATTATTGGAAGCGAGGGGACGCCCTTCTTTTGGATCGTTTTCCAGTGACTCACGACTGTTTTCAAACTACGAATACCATTCAAAACGTTCGGGTAGGATTTTTCTTTAATTCGAAATAAAATTTAATCCGTTACTCTTTGCTTGGTTGTACAAATTGTGAGATGATGTCACGAACACGTGTAATTCAAACCGGTTCAGGTGAATACTGAAACAGTTAATCGCTATCGGATTCTTAGAGTCGTTGTAAAACGCAATTATATTATGTATTCCCGTTAGTCGATCATAGATAACACTATCTAAACTCATTGAAAAATAATTAGGCCTAAAACCTCTTGAATACGCTGTGAACGTAATTGGTAGGTCCACTATAGTCGAACACTCAGAGCGATTTTTGTTTTTACAGAAACGTATCGTTATTTTTCGTTTTCATTCTTAATAATATATACATAACACCCGAATGTATAACTATTATTATTTTTGTACGCCTCGGGAATACTCAAATATATTCGTTAAAATCGGAAAACTCTCAAGATCCGGTCCCTTCAGTATAATGTGACGTGTGTTTATAGCGACAGCAACTTGTTTTGTAAAAAAAAATCCAATAATAATAATTAGAAAAATTACGTTTTTGAAATAGACGCATGTCTAATATATACATAATATTATCGTAAACG
Organism: Geopemphigus sp. TES_GeoC_2020; assembly: GCA_025469175.1. Classification (NCBI taxonomy): domain Eukaryota; kingdom Metazoa; phylum Arthropoda; class Insecta; order Hemiptera; family Aphididae; genus Geopemphigus; species Geopemphigus sp. TES_GeoC_2020. The sequence goes on from JAIPRN010004353.1 coordinate 14,132, forward strand.
ATTTATTCGAACACTATATATATATATATATATTTTTTTTTTATATTTAATAATTATTATAAAATTCGAAATTAAAAATCACCTTATTATTATAATTTTTCTCGTATAAAGAAAAATTAAGGGATAATAAAATCGCAAAAGGTAGGGGAGTCACGATCGCTGTGCGCATCAGTTCAAGTCAGTCGCTTGGACAGAAACGTTATATTTATATTTTGGTTTTGAAAACATCGATGAATCGTTGCAATCGAAAAACGGATTCCTAGTACTGCCAATAGTTTAACTAATGAAAACGATAAACGTTGTTAAAATATAATTACATTTCGGCTCGAATTACGTTTCGAACTTTAAAAATGACCGACATTTTCGACGTCCAAAACGAATAAATCGAAAAGATTGTCGGTATTTTTGAAAATTTCCGGTTGTTCTAAATTTCATTTAAGGGAACTACTAAGAAAATATATCCGGTTTACCTAATATAAAACACTTAGATATTATCCGAAGGCAAACAAATGTTTACATACGATAGATAAATAATAAACGTCGTAAAACCAATACATTTTTCATACATCTAAATAAAAAAAATCATTTCGGTACTCTACGCAGTTTTATAACTATTTTTGGCTGTTTCTTATACAATGAATTTCGACTATTATTACGCTTTCAAAAATTATAAAGTAAAATTATGATTTCACTTTCTTTCCTCCACTAGAATTTCTACCGTTAAATATACATTTTTAATGTAAAAAATCTATACATCGCTCTAAATTCTTTCAAATATGGCCCAAATCACTCTTATACGGTACATTAATTAATATTCGGACGCGTATTTCGCAATAATTTCAATTGATTTTTTATCGTAAAATGATATTTTTAATCTATGTCATACTTACGCGAATCGATAGGTTTAGATCAGTAATTTTATAGATCATTTTCTTTCTTTTTTCTATTTTGTAGCTTACATCTTGTTTTAAGCTAATAATGGTTACGATATAACGGAGTATAATAAAAATACCGTCAAATCGAATCGACTCGGAACATGTAATTAACGTTCTATTCGGTCAAATAACGTTAAGTTGCCGAGTATAATAATTAGCTATCGAATATCGATTTCGGAAATTCTCGGGACGAGATTTAATTTATGTTTCGAACGTTTTTCAAAATTTTCTTTTTCGTTGTAAAAGTCTTATAGAATGAAGCGTAAATGTATGGGCCCTGAGTTCGTGCCTCCCCTTAAAATCCGCGTTAGAGTATAGGTAATCCTCGCATAAAACATGCGATAAAATCATCAGCTTAGATACAATATAAATCAATATATAAATCAATATATAAATAAATAAATAAATAAATAAATAAATAAATAAATAAATAAATATATA
>JAIPRN010004354.1:0-15502 GCA_025469175.1 Geopemphigus sp. TES_GeoC_2020
TTAATATATTGGCTTTCATATTATTTTGAAAAAACTTTATTTGCGAATTTGAATTTTATTATAAAATTAGTTATAATTTATTCGCACTTGATTATTGCGTTTGAATTATGAAAAAAAATATTAAAAATGAAAAGTATGATTTTCATTGTTTTACTTTCAAAAATTGTAATCGTATATCTCATTACGTAGCAAATGATTATACGGAATGTTTCTATTTTGCCGTTGACTATAATAATATCATCATAATCTATCACTATGGTGCGTAGGTTTTAACAATGACATGATGTTTAAATGACAAAAAATAATTCATATTAGACGACAAATTGATATTTTGTTAATAGACTTCTTTTTCTTTTTGATTCAAGATTAAAATAGGTCATTAAGATCTTTTGCTACTTCCACAATTCCTCTCCACTAATTTCTATCCGATGCCAAATTAATACTGTAAATAGACTCCATTCTTGCCAAGTCTCTGTTCACCGTATCTATTCATCTATAACGTGGTCCCCCTTATGGGTCTTTTTTCGCTCGATATTCCAGTGAGAACTTTCCTTATGAGACAACCTACTGCGCACCATACGTGTTTAGCCTATTCTAATATTTTACTACTAAAAAATCGGCAAATGTTGGATTTATTATATAGTTTTTGTATTTCATCATTTTTTCTTCTTTCAAAAATTCCTTAATACACATTATACACGGTTCCATAAATTCTCCTCAGTATTTTTCTTTCGAAAATACTGAATTTCTCTTCATCGTCTTTTGTGCTGGCCTATGTTTTACATGCGTATGTTATTATGGGACGCAGATAAGTCGTGTATAATCTCTCTTTTATTCGCCGTGATAAAAGCTTCGATAGGAACGTATTTTTCATTGTATAATAACTTTTATTAGCTGCACTCAATCTGAGCTTAACCTCGTCGTGTGTGTTATTATTCTTATTTTTATTTACACCCAGATATTTGAATTTCTGTATTTGTTCGAATGAGTATTCGTTTATCTTGAGGTAATTCTCTGGGATTAATTGTGTTGACGTAACCATGTATTTGGTTGTCGCGTCATTGGATATCTATGTCTGCTTGTAGGTAACATTTCATTGGAAGTATGTGCTGTTTATGATGATACCATGGGATATCGCGAAATATACGAAATAAGCTCCATTATCATTGGATACGCTATGCAAGCCTAGTCTACCAAGAGTTGTTTTATATATATTTTCTTGTCTTTTTTTCGCATTCATGTCTCGCATTATTATTTTAATAGTGTGTCGGGTGAGTGTATTGTAAACTCGCTCAATTTCGTCATGAAACTTGTCTTTAATTTCTTCATATTTTTCTTCATTTGGTTCGTGACAGCTGAATATTGTAGCATTATGCCCATTAATTGTCAGACATATGAAATATAATCATTTATGGCTTCAAATCTTTTGACGATCACTAATAATGTTTTATTTATCATAAATTTGATTTCAAACGTGGGTCTGTTATCCTTACATCCACTTTAGATGATTGTTGTTTCTTTATGTTTATTACTATCATTCTCTGGCAATCTCATCTTATGTAGAGTTACGTTGTTTAAATTATACACTAGATTTAAAAAAGCATTTTGATATTCCACATACCAATCCGTAAATTCCTTATGATTTCCATTTCCAGTTTGGGAATCCTTTTTAACACTTTTGTTCTTATATATTTTCATTATTTCACGTCCGTTATTTATCCTTTACTTCTCCCTCCAATCAAAATTTTACTCACATTACATACAGAGGACTCCCTCAAAGAAGCTGTCCCAGCCCTATCCTCTTTAATATTTACATGGTAACGATTAGCCAAGCAATGGCATAAAATGAATTTTGCCTTTTATTTTACGCTGACGATATCGTCATATTTGCAGTTCACGCATTTCACCATTTAAATATTGCTTTTCATATGTTAGTAAAAGTTCTTTCATCTTCATTTTTCGTAGTTGCGCCCAGTAAAAGTCAGTCCATTATCTTTATTAGGAAACGTTATCACAATATACCCCCTATTTATTTAAATGGTACGCTTATACCCTCTTCAACTTCAATTACTTATCTTGGACTTAAACTTGATTCGAAACTTAAATGGATTGATCATTTCAATTATCTAATTTCTTTTATTTCGAAATGGTCAAATCTACTTAGAGCGTTAGCAGGAACATGGTGGGGAGCTCACCCATTTTCTCTTCTTATTTACAAATCAATCACTCGGTCAAAAGTAGATTACGGTTCTTTTTTATTTGTCTCTGCTTCTCAAATCCACCGTAAAAAGTTAAATTCCAGACTAACTTCTTGTTTACGTATTGTTATCGGTGCTTTACACTCCATGCCTAACGTTTATTTAGAAGTCGAATGCGTATGTACCCCTATCGAAATTCGTTCTAGACAACTCGCAGGGAAATTTCTGTTAAAACACATTTTCAATCCTCATAACTCTATTTTCTCTCTGTTTCTTTATCTCTCTAATAGCTGGCGATATGTTCCAAAATCTCTTCCAGTCCTAGCTTCTATCGCTACCACATTATCTCCTTTCTCGTCTTCAATTCTTTCTCCTCAGAAACAGCTACATTGCTATGACGTTCCCTATCAAGCTCTAACATTTTTGCCCCAAGTTCATATTGTTCCACTATTTCAGAATCTAATATCCAAAAACTCCAGAGTAAATATATCTCATCTTCCTGTAAATCATATTTTCACTGAGTACATAGAATCCAATTTTCCTTATTGTTGTTTGGTATTTACTGACGGGTCAGTCTCTCATAATTCCGCTGGCTCTTCATTTTATATCCCAGAGTTGAATATAAGATTCTCGGATACCCTTCCAAAATATTCTTGTTCATTTACAACGGAGTGTTATGCCATCCTATTGGCTCTTGACCATATACAGTTTTTAAACCTAAAAAATACCTTAATTGCTTCAGACTCTCAATCAGCCCTCCTTTCGATTAATTCCACGTCTTTTAACGCAGCTTCCTCTCATCTCGTTCTAAATATGAAATATTAACTTCACCTTTTACACTCGTGCGGCTTTTCTGTTAAATTTTTTTGGATCCCTAGTCACACAGGTATCACTGGTAACGAGATAGCTGACTACCTAGCTGTTACAACTATTCTCTGTATAAGAACTCCTATTATGAAAATTCCCTCTTCTGATCTCTTCTCTTTAATTAAAAAAAATTGTAATAAAATGTGGCACAATAAATGGACATCCCTAAACAATAATTTCGCTCCTTGATATAGGATGATATCGCCGAATATCCCATCTCAGCCATGTTTTTACAACCTTCCTCTATCCAGGTCTCAAATCAGAGCATTCTCCAGGCTTAGATCTGGACATAACCTTCTTCCGTCTCATTCATTCCGCCTTTCTTTTAATAACTCGCCCGCTTGCCCTCGGCATAATGGTGAAGTCACTTGTAACTTCAACCACATAGTAATGGATTGTACGACTCTCGCCATATTCCGCCATAAATATTTTGACTTTCTCCGAAACAACCACACATCAGTAATTAATCCTTCAAATATTTTAAATACCAAATCACCTCATATTGTAAAGGAAACAGTTGAATTCATCGGAGCTGCTGGATTCTCCATTTAGGTTTTTTTTGTATCTTCCTTTTTCACTATTAATATTGTTTTTTTTCTTCTCTCTCTTGTCTCTTATATCAAATATTGTACCTCTTTTATTTTTTTTAATTGTTGAGCTGTAATAATATAACATTAATAGCTAATAAAAAAAAAAAAAATTATTATTGTTTTTATGAGCCTTATAAGGAATAATTATCAAATTCTATAGATATTTATAAATATAATTAAAATTTTTTTTGTTAAATTATTTAATTGTAACTACGATCAATAAATGAATAACGCGTTGTTTAAAAGAAACCTGTAATACTACAATTATTATTTAAAAAAAAAAAAACTTAATACACAAACTTATCCCTTTTGGTATTGTTGGGCATACATATAATAATAAGATAATTTATTTGGGTCGTGATAATTCCTCGTCTAAATTAATATTTCGCTTACATATATTATTTCACGTTTGTTTATAAATTGGTCTATCCATTTCTTGTTTGAAAAAACAAATTCTGTCGTTAGATATTCAAAAAATATGAAAAAGCGTTTTTTCAGAGTAAATTATTTCTGCGATTGCGATATATTATTTTTTATGTGGTTTTATTGGACCGTCTTGTTAAAAAAATAACTATTTTTTGAATTAAGTTAGTCACTATGTGGCAAAGTTTTAGTAGAACTGGTGAATTGCACACCAAACTAGGCGACAAGCTAATGGATCAGGATATACGTAAGTCCTATTAACAGCACAATACGGGTGCAGATAAATAATAATAATTTATGTTTTTGAATTGTTCAATCTCGGCATTGAAAACATTCGTTAATTTTTGAGTAATCATCCAAATCCGAGGGTGCTGTTAATTCTGGAAATTTCCGTTTAGTCTACAATTTATCTGTTTTTCGTTTATCTTCGTATTATTTTGGCGTTATTATTACGACGGTATTTTAGCCATCGTTTAGCTGTACGGTATTAAGCTAATATATCTTTGCGAAAACATATTCGTTAAATAGTGTGATATATGAATAGGCGTCTTCTAATCTTTAGTAATCATTCGTTGCGAGTGTATATTTTCGTTCACCAATACGCTTCTTGACTGATTGCCTTTAAATTTACATTAACATCAATGGTAATTGCTTGGCTTTTCTTTGAATGACTATATTTTCTGTGACAGAAATGAAAGTTGAATTTGTTTTCTTAGGTGGATCTGAAATCGAGGTTATTAAAAATTATTTTTTTACATAACTAAATGATTTCTACTGTTTAATCCGATTTGAAAGAGGTTGAAATTAATTTATTTTTAGAAGTCTTTAGAAGAATTTCGATTCAATATAAATATTATTTAATTATTTTATACATTTAAGATTGTTTTACATTTCGTGGTTTGAAAAATGAAAAAATTTTAGATTTTTGAAACATATATATATATATATATATTTTTATATATTACATCGTGAATATTCGGATTGTTTTTAATTACGATTCAGAAATGTACTACGATAATCGAAAAGCGTGTCATATAGTGTAACAAAAATATTTAGTATTTCTCAAAAAATTGTGTATCAACATGTTCCAAGCGTTCTTTTACTGTTAAGTATGGTTCATGTACAAAATTAAAATGAAAAAATAATATATAAATTAGTATGATTTTGTTAATCGTTAAAAATCTACCATAAATCAATTCACAATACGAAATTATTTTTAAAATATAGATTATCAATATTCTATAAATGATAACAGTTAATATAAGTAATTAAAACACGTTATGTTTTAATTAATATTAACAAATTCGAACGAACAAATCTAGTAAGTTATTATTCCATTATCAATACATTTATCTACGTATTACATAAAATAATGTAATAACTAAAGAAAAAAACGAAAATGTAAAAGATAAAATATTAGAGAAATAGAGGATGAGTGTAAAGGATATTTGAAAATATGAAGGGGAAAAACTTGTGATATTATTTTCCTTACTTAACGAATCATTACAATTTAAATTCTGGGTCGTGAATTTGAGAATTATTTAGGAATTAATTAATAAGTTAAAAAGTATAATTAAAGTAATGATAAACGAATAAATCGGTGAATAATAAACTAAAACGAATAATAAAAAACACTTTCCTGGCTGACCATGTTCGACGTTTCAAAACGATTGGCGTAACAAGTCGTGCATGAGTATTGAGTGAAAGGGTTGGGTCGGTGACTTTACTTCCTAGAATTCACCGACAATATTAAATGAGCTAAATGCCTTCGGCATTTGTGGTGCATGTAATGTTGATCGTTATAATTGTATTTTTGGGGTCTGTTTCTCTGGATATTGATATTGTTCTTTTCAAATTGTAAGTAGGAAGCATTTGTCTATGTGCGCTAATGTGTTTAAATTTATAATATTTTGGTTCTTTTATTTATTACATTTAAACGTGTCGTAAATATAATTTCTCTATATGTTCTTAATTAGTTATCCTTTAATAATATAGACGGTATTCTAAGAGGATTAAGCATCAGCTCGTTTTTATTAAAAGAAAACTATAAATTATTTGCATATAATATGTTTACACCAAAGAAATTAATATCTAAAAAGAACTATGTTGACTGTTATGACAATTATGATGTGCGTACATTTGATTACAATTATAAGGGGTTCTAAGTATACACATCATAAAAATCAAACGTCGTAACATCAAACCATTATTGTTAATTAAGCGATATAATTAAATTATTCATAAGCCATTTTACTAAATAGAGTGAATTATATAAAGTAAATATATAAAATACTAAGAGCGTTTAAACGAATTAACATTCTAATATTTAATTTGAATGTCTTCTTATTTATGGCGAGTTTTCACCATAACAGACACAACGTTGTAACATGTCATCATTATCTGAAAATGACCGATTATCTATTTTGAGTTTAATTAACGAAGGTGCGTATTAAACTTCGAAATATTACGTTAGCGAAAAAATTTTGGTCGATTAATCTTTTCGGTGTAGTTTTTATCATCAGTTTGTTGGCATTGTTCATCCGCAACGCAAGTAATAAGAGCTTTTTAAATTTTATATCCACCACCGTCCAGTCACAACAATACATTCCGAAAGTAGTGGATTCTTTCTACAGAAAAATATTAAATTGAATTTACACGTATATATTTTAAAAATGGCATTCGTATTACATAGTTGTTTAAATTCTCTAACAAATAACAATAGAGATATAATTGGATCGTTAAGTAAATAAAGGGCGTGATTAGCTTCATTATATTGAACATTGATACCGACGATTTTGTAGCCATAAAAATCTATTAACAACATATTTAAAATTTAGATATCGTTGTATTCTAAATTTATAGTTGAAAAAAATTTATTACTCACAACAATATATGAATATGAAATCATTATTATTGTTATAGATGTAACCGCAACAGTCCATAAAATAATTGGCCATACAATAGAATAATATAATTTCAATTTTCTGGAAATTATTACACTGTGAATCATTTAGTTAAATGTAAAAAGGTAATCAATATAAATGTGACATAAAATTAGATGTTCAAATATAGATTACGTAATAATTATTTCATGCTTTAGTTTACTTAAGATAAAACCGTTTTGAGCTGTGCGTTACAAAAAATATATTATATAAGAAAATGATCTCAAATAAAGACCGATCCTTAATAGCTGAGAAAAAATGCGAGGAAGAAGATGTAAAAAAATGAAAATGTGTTATTACATTATGTATAGAGCCCTCGTAATAAATTATCCCTGTTTAATTAAATTATCGTGTAGAGTTGTAAAATAATGATGGTATAATATTGAAATTTGTTTATTGTTATACTTAAATATGAATCACGATTTTAATGATTTTATTATAATATAGTGTTACATAAATGTACTTTATTACTGTACTGCGTTTTTTATTAGTCATTTTATTAAACACTCTGAAAGAATTATCCAATAATCAATACGATGTATAAAAGTAATATAATTACGAATTAAGATTTTGTTGATTGGTCAAAAGAGCTTTGAATTTTTCGTTATCATCGACGCAACATTCTTCATTTTCTATAAAGTAAATAAATAAAAATATTCCTATTATTTATACACAAATATAATCTGATTAATGATGATATGTTAATGGAGTAAATTGTTACCTAAATAAAATATATAATATATAACGGATCTAATTAAAAAAATTAATTAATATCGTTTGATACTCTGAGCGAATAATAGTTATTCTAAATATGAATACAAGACATAAATATTATTATTATGAATTGTGGATACACTAATGTTAGGTCAGACAATTTTTACAATTTTGTTTTTATTATAAAAATGCCATCAATTTACCATTTTTGAACTGTTGTTGATGTCCAATAATTTTAAAAGCCTGCATATTTATTTTATATAGAGCGATAAAAACGTTACTTATATAAATGATTAAGAAAGTGTCGAAAATGATTATTGTATATCCAACGAAGGTGATCATTGATACTTCCATAACGTAAAAAAAGTAATAATAATCATTGAACACCTTTGTAGTAACTGGAAATCGCAAATTTATCACATTCTCAAAACGTTGAATCGTTTCGCTCGATTTAATAGTAAATGAATTGAATATAAAAGGAAATATTGACCATAATATAATCACAAAAGTAAATAAAATGCATAAAAAATTAGAAAAATTTTTTATTCTGTGGTGAATATCGTGTTGTATTTTTATGTCCTTTTGATTTAGTTTATTTGTAATAAAATTTGGGCGAGTAATATCCAGTAAGTGCCAAATTTTATCCGCATTATATATGAGCATGATTATTTTGAATATAGAGAGAAAAATTTGCAAATGAGCATATATGATTTGAAATAAACCAATATCATCAACGGTGTCTTCCATTTTTATAAAAAATCCTAATAAACCATAAAAAGATATGCATAAAATAAAACCACTAGTTACGATAACAGCTAATTGATATATGTTGTAATTGTATATTTTTGTGGTTTTCGGATTAAACATATGGTAGAAACGAAGTATTTTGAATGTTGCCACATCATTAGGTATATCATTGACTTTATCTGCATTCATTTTGTTCTCTTACTCTTCTCAGAATCTGAAAAAAGACGAGTACAATATAAATCGTAAGATGTATTCCATTAAATAATTTTTTTTTATTGATCATAAAAAATAGTTTGTATAAATGGTTATGTTTAGAAGTGGTGTTTTAGTTGAAGTGACAGCTTTTGTGCTTCTTGGTCTGCTCTTTCATTTTTTCACATGCTTATATTGCCTAGGATTTATATGAAGATTATTTGTTTATAATTTTTTATGTACTTATCTATATCAGTTGAATTTTCCGTATTTTTTAGACTATTTAATCTACCGAGTCACTTAATATTATATATTTATTTTAATATTTCCGTTATTATACATACATATATATATTCTACTACTTTATACATTGCTATGCCTCGGCTGTATATAATGAATATATGGGGGAAGTTTATATGATAAAATTTGTATTTTCTATTACCACTGCCAGACCCATATCGTTTGCTATTTTTGACGCGTCGGTGTATGTGTGATGGCTGTTTAGTGGATTTTGTATGATATTTTTTAGAAGATTCTTATATATAAATAGATTTGTCATTTCCTTTTTGAAATCTGATATGTCTTGGTTAACGTCAAGTTGTATTATCCATGGGCGAAATTATATGTTTCTCTCTTTAGGATTTTTTAAAATCAATATTTCCATTTTCGGTTTCTTTTGAGTATTTATTCAAATATTTATGTGCAGAGTCTTCTTAATTTTTTTTTGTCCTAGCTGCATAAAGAAAATTTAGTTATATTCGTCTAAGTTCGGGAAGGAATTTAAATGCTATATTCCTTATGCTTTCAATTGGGCTGAATTTAAAAATTCCTATCGCTAATTGTGCACAAGTATTTAATGTGGTTTCTATCATTTTTAAGTATTGAGGGTTGAAAATTAAAATATAATTAAAGTAAAGTCTGTTTTGGATCGGATTAGAGCTCTAAAGATCCTTAGGAGGAAGAACGTATTCTCTCATCACTGTGTGAGCAATCATTTAAATTATGTTAAGTTTTTGGATTATTGGTATTTTTATATATTTTAAGTGAAGCTTAATTTAAAATTTTTGTTTTAAATTTTTGTTGTATTGTAGTTAGAAAAATATTGTTTTCTATTTTTATTTGGAAATATTCCTGTTTTTGTTTCTGTGTAAATATGATGCTTTAAGATTTTTGGTTAAAAAATGTAGAACTTTTACGTTTTGACCAATTTGATAAGTTATTAGCACTTTTTTTGTAGGAAATTTTGGACTGCTTTTATGTTTTTGCTTATACATAATTTATTAAAGTCATCCCTAAATAAATTAGTGGTAACAAGTCTTTTTATAGTCTGGACAATATCGTTAAAGGCTAATAAAATTATTGTAATTACTAGTGATAAATCTTGGGGCATGTAATTTTCTTGAATATATAAGTTGGATACTTAAACTTGAAATTGTCTTTTATTAAGGAAGTTGGTTATGTAGTTGAGCATGTTACCATTTGCTATTTTATTGTTCGATATATTTAATACTCTACGTATCCATACTGAATCGTAAGCTTCAGATATATTAAAACTTACTGATCCTATAATTTGTTTTTCTTCGAGAGCTTTTTCAATTTCGGATTTAATTTTGTGTGAATTATCAACTGTAAATCTAAAATGCCGGAAACCTATTTTGTTCTTTTATTAGTGTTTTGTTTTTTCTTGATACCACATTATTATTTTTTCCATTATTATTGTCGGCGTATTGAAAGGGTAATTAGTCCATAGTTTTCGGTTGAGTGTTTATTTTTTCTTGGATTGAGAATGGGGATTATAGCGTCTCTTTTCCATTTTTTGGAAATAATTCCTGTATTCCATATTCAATATGCTCAATAGGTGATTTTTTACCGCTATTGCCAAGCGATGGTATAAAACAGTAAAGGATGCCTTATGGACTCGGGCTTTTATTTTGACATTCTTTTAACGATATAAATGTATGCAGATATAATAGATCTTGGTTTTTGTGCGTCAGTTTGTGAAGTTATGGATATAATTTCGATTAACGATTTAATATTGTCTACAAATTCTTACTTTTACATTAAATTGTTAAAATTGTCGTAAAAATAGATTCCTACTATTTCAGCTGCTTTTTTTGGATTTGTTATTGTTCAATGTTTATCAATGGTGTGGATTTATTGGTTTCTGTTTAGTCCATTAAGAGACCTATTTTTGTTCCAAAGTTTCGGAGGATTAGTCTTTGTATTTATAGTTGATATAATTGTTTTCCATGATTTATTTTACTGTTTCTTATTAAGAATTTAGATTAAGCTCTTAATTGTCTAAGTTGTATGAAGTTATCCATTGATTTATTTTGTTTGTATTTTCCGAACGCTTAATTTTTTTTTATTGTTGTTTTTATCTCTTTATTCTATTATGGGACTTAAGGTTTGATATTATAATTGAAATGATAACCAATACATTTTTTGACTGCGGAAGTTGAGGTATTATATTATAAACATCGCAATTCTGTCCATGCAATGAATATGTTTCTTGTATGTGTAGGTTTTGACACAATATTTGGTTTATGGTCAGTGGCATAAGGATTATACAAACAGTTTTATAATAGTAACCCAATGATATTTGATTTGTTTAAAATACGTATATTTTAGAGATAATTATAAAACCTATTTAAAATTATTTGATTCGTTGAAATAATTATCATTTTGAATTGTTACATTATAAAATACATATTCTATTCAATATAACGAGATGTTTATTTTGTATGTATATATTCTTTTACGTATCATTAAGTATTACCAAATTAAGGCTCTAAAAAATTTGTTTATTTTTTATTCATAAATTCCTAATTTTACCACGAATATTGACTTATATAAATAATGTAAATGTATATCATTATTATTTGTATTTTAGTTTTAATTTTGTTTTCACTTACAGGCTCATGATTGAAAAATATTTAGGAATCGGGAGAGATTAATGGTTATTGGAAATCATTGTACATTTTATATCCGTTTGATTACATGCTATAAACGCAATAGTATCATAATTAATTGTATGAACACCACAAAAACAACAAATTATTGTAATTTATAAAAATTAAATCAAATATATGTAAGCATCAGTTAATTACTCAAAATTTATTATTGAATCAAATTTAGAAAAATTAAAGTGTAGCATATATTTAGAAGAAACGTTTACAAACCTTATCCGGTAAAATAATTCTAATATATTACCTAATTCGCTTATAATTACGTTGCCACTTTATAAGCATTGTTTCATAAATTTGTACCGATCAACTAAATAGTAAGATAAATGTAATATTAAATTTTTCATGGTTATTATGATAATCAAAAATTAAAAAATATTCCTGTATGATTCTTGATGTAATAAACATTATAAAACATTTAAAATATTTATAATTTAAGTTATAATATAGCATATAGTATAACTTACACGTTTTTTTTTAAACGACGAGTAGTTCACTAATCCATCGTAGTTGCGAAACAATGTATAATTAAAAAAATTTAATTAGATTCGTACAATTCTTTATGATCTGATAATTTTTTGTTGTTAGATACATCCAAATAATAAAAACAATAATAATACGATTAATTTGTTGTTGTTTAATAAAAGGCTGTATTATAGTAGACTTATTTTCTTACGTTCATTCTAAAAGTTATTCCCAGTAGAATTAACTGTTAACTGAAAGTATTGTAACATTTTTTTGTCATTTTATAATTAAATTATTATAAATATGTTTACTAAGATATTAAAAATACTCTAAAGTTTTTTATTTTACATTGGTATTCAAAAAAAGATTATATAGTTTGTAGTTCCATTATACTATAATTTCTAATTTATTATACCTTTGAACAGACCGGTATTTATGGTTATTATGAATATTTTATGTAATTGCCTACAATTCGTTCGTAATCGATTGATTTAATTAATGTTTAGAAAAAACAAACCTTGACATAACTTATGAAATACAAGAAGAAAAACAAATAACGAAGAGGTAAACAATGAAAATAGTAAAAACAAAGTAGTTTGAATAATAAAGAGTATCTACGTCATTTATCAATTATTAGAGTTTGAAGAACTTTTCCTGATCAAAAGAGATCGATGTATGCAAATGTAACAGACGGTGTACATAATAAACATTTGAAATAATTACGATTGATAATCCATTATAAAAACAAAATTCGTAAAAATTATCTTAGGTTTTGGAATAAGCATTATTAAATATACCGAGTACACATTTTTTTTGTAAGATAAAAGCGTATTGATTTTCTTAGTTATACTGAGAGTAGGCTACTTTTCGCAACTATAATGTGTTATTAATAAAATATTAATTTATCATATTATATGGATTTTTTTTTTGCTATTTATTCATCAAATTTTTCTCGATAGTACATATTAGAATGAATGAATTTGATATTATTCTAGTAACAGACTTTACTGCAATATTTCATAAGATAATTGAATATGTTATGGAATAATAAGATTTAATGGAAATAAAACTACGGATATCATACTTTGTGGTTAACATTAATATTATTAGTTTCATATTTATTTGAATTTCACATTGAAATCACTCATTATTATGTATATAAAAATAAACATTATTATTTAAATAACTTTTAACGTTTAATACATGTAACGAGTATCAACTACAATAATTACACATTTATGAAATTGTAATTTTAAAAATAATAATAGTATCTCTTCATTGTGCACATTTTAAAAGGTCAAATAATATATCAAATTTAGAGATTTAGCTTTAAAAGAAAGTTTGAAGGCTTTTAATAAATAGCTAGTCGAAATATATATTAATCGGTTTTCTAATTGATGTACCGATATATAATCGTTAATATTGTCCAAGCGTCGATCAAAAAGTAAGTTGTATTGGACTTTAAATCAAAAAGTACTACGATTTTAAAAACAATCAATTTTGAATAAAAAAAAACATAAAAAAATCTTTTCTACATAATTGCCAAACAAGCTCTTACACTTTACATATCTCTGTACGCGTTTACAAATTTCTTGTTAAAAAAACTCCCATTCAGTTAGGGAACACCACTCGATTATGGCATCTTTTACTTCGTCACCTTAATGATATTGAATCTTCGCTAGTTCGCTTTTCATGGGCCCGAATACATAAAAATCACATGGCGATAAATCAGGAGTGTAGGGAGGGTTTACCTACATTTCCCATTTAAATTTCTAGAGAAGAACCTTCATGATATTCACTGAATGAGCAGTTGCATTGTCATAAAGGAACACAATTCTTTTCGTCAATTTCCCCGGTCGTAGACCTTTAATCGCCTTTCTTAATTTTTTTTAATGTATCACAATAGAAAGCCTAATTGATTGTGGAATCTTCTGGCGTAAATTTAGAATAAAGGACAACTCGATTATAAAGAAAATTGCGAACATCACCTTTCCAGCAGATACAATGATTTCGACTTTTTTATGAGTAGAGAATTTGTGTGCTTCCACTTATTTGCCCATCTTTTTTATTCAATAAAAAATGTCGACAATAGCGAATCAATATTTCATCACAAGTCACTATTTTATACAAAAATACATACCCTTCATATTTTTTAATCGAGATAATATATAAATTTAATATATAGTAATTGATAATAGTAACAATGATAGTTATTAATCATATTTGTAATATATGTGTCTTGAATTTAAATATAACAAGATTATTATTTATATGTGGCTTAATTTTGTTTTACTAATATTATATATTATTTGTTATTTATGTAGGTCAGAGATTGGTTTTTATATTAATCATTATTTCAACCAATTAACATAAACATATAAATTTGTAATAAATGGATTTTTAAATAAGATTAAATACATAAAATAAGATAAAAATAGTGTTTAATATATATATATTATTATAGATGAAATATGTTGTATCGATGAATATGGGGAATTCAAAGTCCTTTTGGTCAACTAACAAACTTTCAATTAATAATTATACAGGTATTATTTCCATATATTTCATATACTTTCGCTGTTGTACAATATTATTATATTGGCGAGTTTAAAAAAATGTGCAAAGACGTAATAAACGAATACTATATGGTTATTTGTACATTACCAAGAAACCTAATAAACAAAAAGTATAAAATAATTTTTACTCGTTTCAAGATAAATGTATTAAAACCTAAACCTGCCAATTAAATAAAATATATTTCTACATCACCTAAACATTTTTTGCTGTTTAAAATATGCTTATTTTGTATAATAGATACGTATTGTTCAATAGAATATTAAGGTAAATTAGTATGTGGAAGCCTCCATAGTGATTATGTATAAAAACGAAAAAAAATTTAACTTACGGAATAATGGGCAATATCGTTAATATTAATTTTTAATTTTAACTATTGTTCGGGTCGTAATTGCTAATTACGACACGGCCGTCGGGTCAGTGCGGTCTCAGAAAACTGGCCCGGGAGAGGGGAACGGTCGTGACAAAAGAATCTTTCGTAAGTCCAACCAAGGGTTATAGTCGTCTCAGGTATGTCTGTCGTGAGTAGACTGTGGTCGAAACGCCTAAGACGTTCACGTTCTCGAGCAAGTTCATTTTGAGTCGTGTATCGTAAGTTTCCACAACTCGCGCTTATTTTTAAAGTGGGTCAAGTTATTTGATAATAAAAATATGACCCTCATTTATCACCTACCCCATATAATTATAAGAACGTTAAAACACACAATATTTTAAAACTATAACTAATAATAACAATTATATATTTGAGACGAAATTAACAAAATTATATATGAACATACAGTTTGTCGAGTAATACTTATAAAATTATTTTAAACTTAATTTTT
>JAIPRN010004355.1:0-15501 GCA_025469175.1 Geopemphigus sp. TES_GeoC_2020
ATATATATATATATATATATATATATATCCGAAATTGAAAACACGGTGGCTGCGCCCTGACGTTCGACAATGTAATTAATAGTAATAATCAAAAAAAAAACTCGGATATCTGCCGGGGAAAGGGATCACCTTGCCGCGCAACCGGCCGACCCGGTACACGCCCCCCCCGTCGTTTCGTACCGTCGTCCCTAAACGTCCGAATCGCCCGCGCCAGGGGACCGCTGGGCGACCACCGACTAACACGTGCGCTTCGCGGGATACGCGCCATTCGTACGACTGCCCGGACAAACGGGAATTCTACTTACGTTTTTTTTTCCTAAATACCCGTTGGACGCTTGAGACGGCGCAATAGGAAACTAATAAATAATACGGCCGACGAGCACGTTCCGTTGCCGGGCGAAGTGACGAAATTTACGCGCGACATTAGTAACGGCCGTCGAAAATCGACGTTTTCGGTCGTTTTACGCGCGACCGAAACGCCTTGCGTCTGACGCGAACGGTTTTCAAAATCGCTCTCTCACTTTGCTATTTTAGCCTTAATCCGCAAACACGCGTGTTTTTGCAAAACAAAGTCCCCGAATGCGTGGCTTACTTTCATACCCAGAGCGTTGGTTCATACACGTAAAGACGCTATTTGTTCTACGCATTACATAACGGTACGATAAAATCTAATTTATGTTTATCGTAATTTCGTAGCTCGCTTTATCGATAAAGTTATACCGAGGTCATTTTGTTGTTGGCGGGAATAATCTTGGAGCTTACATAATAGCGACCGGTGTTATTAAGTTACGCGCGTAATATGTTTGCGCAAACGGTCCGTAATTAAATTGAAATCGTCGTTAAATAACGACGATAATTTCGAATTCGAAAAATATTATTTGTATCGACGGTTAGCGCGAAAATCGTCGACGTCGGCGTGTAAATTCTATGTCACAACTGGGGTGGAAGGGGGACAAAATACGGTTACGAAAAAGTTCGAAATATTATTGCCGAGAAAATATCTACGGTGGCGCGGCGATTCTGCGTGCCGTTTTCGCGTTGTACTATTATAACGTCAAAAGTCGAACAACACTAGTCGTTCGGCCGTAAAACGCGAGCAAATAAATAACTTCGGGCCAAGTAAATTCCGCGATCGTTTTCGACACTCCAGACAGATTTTTTACGTTCGTCGCGAGAATAACGCGTTTAACGTACACGTACGTTTCGGACGCGATTTAATCTACCCGTATTTCAAGAAAAACCCGAAATAACGACGGCGGTCGATTAGTATTTATTATTAATCGACCCGAAAATAGACAAAAGCGAAAGGGTGCGCCGCTTTTTTAACGTTTTGTTTTTCCGCCATATCGTACCCGTGTATTGCAAACGTTTCCTTAGCGAGCCATAAGCGTTACCGGTGTTGGGGTGGGGAGACTGCTAGAAGAATTTTATAAGTCCACCGGGTTATTTACAATTGGCGCGCCTCGATAATAATGTTTTCGTCCGAGTTTTATAAAAACAATAGGTAAATACGTTGGTTCGGCCGTCGTGCTTATCGTTTTTCGTGACGCGTGAACGTTCAGACGCGTTTCGTGTTCACTAATTGGACGTTGGTACGTCCTTTCGTTTACAAACCGGAACCTATTGAAATTCACCCGATTCACTTCGGATTTCAGTCCGTCGCAATTTCGGCAATTCCGATCGACCCTTTTTCACGCGCCGTCCGTCCGCGTTTAATTATCATTCTTCGCCATCTATCGCGACGCAGTGGTGTATATATTGGACGGTCCTTGGGTCGCGCGATCCTCCAGCGCTCGGTCGCCCTTGTCGTTCTCGTTTCGTTCGAAGCTATAATATCTAAAATAAGTAAACGGGTACCGTCGAAATCGCCTCTTCGTGGTTTTATACAAAACGGTGTGGTATGTGTCGTCCGAATACGGAAATTCGTTTAACGGTACGAAAACGACGCGGACGAATTCTCGTTACCGATCGCTCGAGCCGCGATACCGATATTATTTTCGACGAAATCCGACAAATTGAATTCCAAATAATATTCACGAACGCGTGCGTGGAAGTATTTTCGTACAAAAATTAAGACGGACGGTTACTCGAACGTTTTTATTTATTCGCGTCCAACGCGATACCTTCGAACGACTTCGATTTGTAGTCGCACCGTTGTCGTTACTAAAATTGTTGTCATCGTCGTCGTCCTCCGATAATAACGATCGAAGTACAGACGACGACAATAATTTTCGGAAAATATTACCACGCGGATTACCACGGTTCTAAAATATTCGATAATTTCGACTACCTTCTTTAATTTTAGTACCGCGGTGTTGGACGAAATATATTTATCGATTTTTTTTCCCCGTTTTTCGATAAATAAACAACCTAACTTGTACGTCGGAAAACGGTTTTTACGGCGGCTTTTAAATTCGACATTGTGAGGTCACGTAACTATAAACGTTCGATAAATGAATACTACGAGCGATTCTAAACAAATATTATTATTATTATTATCCTACGGTTTATAGAGGTAATATAATGTGTACCGAAAATCGGTTAACGAAATACTCGCGCCCAATAAATAGTCAATACGGGATCGATTAAAGCCGTATAAACGACGGACTATATGACGGGTCGAAATTATTTGGGAAATTTCGTGTTCGTATTAACGTAAAACTGTTTCCAACGGAGTGGGTGCGAGAAAATTACGCGCGAATCGTGGAAGAAAAACGTACATTTGCCGACTCGGGACGCGCGCCTATTTACAATCGCGTTTTCAATACGGCGTGATACGAGCGTTCAACATGATCCCGGACGACATGTCGGATTCCGTCCGCGAACGTCCGTGCCCCGGTATCGTGTCATCAGAGTTACACTCTGTTTCAGTGGTTCCGTCGTACGCGATTCGTTTCGACGAAGCCAACGTGAAGTTTTCGTAGCGTCCGGACACCCACATTCGGTTCACGGTGACCGTAGATGACGTGACAACAGGATTACCGCCGATATGCTAAACACCGTCCGAAAACTCGAATCGTTACGCGGATGTTTCTTCGCGCGGCTCGTCCCCCACGCCCGCGTATCCCGATTTTCGCGAACGAATATTTGAAATCGGACCAAAACTGTAATTGGATCGTCCTGTGTATGTATAAGTACGTATGTGACTCGTCCAAATAGCTTTTATAATACATACATTATATAAGCCTTTGCCCGTATAATCGAAAACTACTTCGGAAGCGTTGTTCGCCGTATTACGTAATACTTTGCTTTAGTAAAAACGGACTTTTACGAAATTTGTCGCGTCGCACGGGAGGTCGGAATTTGAAATTAGTTGGCTCGCGTATTCGTTTTTTCGAAAATAACGCCGTAAACGTACGTAAAGGATGTTTTTCGAGACGATAGAATCTATTATTTTTTTATCTTAAAACGTTTATTTAAACTGAATTGAATTTCGTTACGGTTTCAATACAATTACATGGTAACGTTTTTCGAACATTTTTAAACATAGATTTAGCGGCCTATAGTTACGCGCGTATAAATACACGTTGGGTCGTAGTATTATACGCGAATTCTGAGTACCCGACGAATCACTCGACGATTATCTATTTAAAAGAAGTAGTAACGGGACGAACCATTTTCGGAATTTGAAATACGGCCGGCGAGATCGAGCACGACGCCCGTAAAAATAACGAAAAACGACGAAAGTTCATTCGCTTATTTCGCCGTTTACGTGTACGGTATTTCGTATCCGATTATGTTTCGCGTGTCGCGTACAATTAGAAGAAAAAACCGTATAACGTTTTCAACATCCGCGTACATATTTATGGTAACGGCGTCGCGCGAATTTCGCGTTACGATTTATTTACCGGAGCTTAATTATTATACGCTATAAAAGGCGTTAAAAAAAGGCGCAATACTCACCCCGGCCCACCACCCTCACCTACACACGTTTAGTCGACTCGTTTATCGTATTCAACCTGACCTTATCGTATAATATAAAGAAATATACATTTTTTCCACTTTCGGCGGCGCATTAATTCGGCCATTACGCGCCTAGTAATAGTTGTAGCGACGCGTTAGTAATACACCACGCGCGCTTACCGGCCGACCGGAAAAATTACGAGGTAGATTAATTTTTACGACTCGAAGTTTCGTTATTTTTACGGGAAAGGGACGGGCCACTAGTATCCCGAGCCCCCGAACGTAATAATAATTTTCGATTCGTTTCGGCGGCGCGCGTTGCGGCGTTTAGTCGAACTCCGCCGGCGCACGTTCTCGTCGCGGCTGCTAAATACCGCGCCCGGACAGCAGACGCTACGTATCAAACACGTTTTCGCGATCTCGTCGCCAACTTTATTTTGTCCGTTTCCCGCGTAGACCTCGACGGTATATTGGTAGACGAGTGCTGACGGTGAATCATCGTTACTGAGTTGCGGGGGGGGGATATTCGGCGATATCGGCATTTTGAAGTAGCCGAACAATCGTAGTCGTCGTGATCTCCGAGTTTTGGATACGTGGCGACGTATAAACGAGAAACCTCGTTTTCGAAAATCATACGGACCGCAAACACACACCGTCGTTCGTTTTCGTCGTACGTCTTAACGGTACCGACGGTAAAATGTAAAGGTGTAAAACGTTCGCCGTCCGAACGGTTATACGGGCGTTCAGTGGCGGTCTAACGCGCCCGTCTATGTCGAACATATCCTAAACGACGAACGGCCGACGATGTACGTCCAAATAGTGCGTCGCGTTCGTATACGACACGACGAACCGTTCGGACCGGACGTATTCAAACGCCGCGCGCGACCATCAGTCATCGAACCGCTCCTGACCATTTTTCAAATGGTCGATAACACTTCGTCGACGTATGGCGAATCACCGAACTGGTAGCCGATCGGGAGGATATACCACCGTAATGACGTAATTACCTTAAACGCGACGAACTACCGGGAACGAAAATGCGAACGAATTTATTAGTGTACACGAGACTACGTTTCCGAACGATATATATATATTCTCGTCGGTTGTTCGTGCGCAGAGGTCACGTTCGGATCGTGTTTGTCCTGTGTGTGTACGCGCGCGCGTGCCATAAGTCGAATATTGAAACGACCGAAAATTGTGCCAAACATCGCCGAACACACACAGACGGACGCCCGTTTCGTTTATTTCGGCTAGGCGGTACGCGCTCGTATATAAAGTATTTAACGACAACCGAATTTATTACGCCCGTCCCGCCGAGATCGAATCGTATTTTTCTATTCGCTTTTCGTATCGTAACGTTTCCTCGCCTCGCCCAAAAGCCCACGACCGTGCGCACGTCGTTCTATACGTGTACACATATATATATATGTGTGTGTGTTTGTATTTGGACGGGTACACCGGCGACGGTGTGACACATTTACCGTTCCGGTAGCGGTGGTGGTCGTCGCGAATTTCCATTTAAATCGCCGAGACGAGAGCGCGCCGGCGCCGCACGCACGCACGCACGACCCGGGAAACGTGAACGTATGGCGCGCGGGCGTATCGAAAGTTTTAAATTAACCGTTCGGTATCGGATAGCCGCGACCGGGGAAAAAGCTTTTAACCCGATACTTTCGCAGTTTCTTTGTCCCTCCCCCCCCTGGGTCCATTCCACACACACCGTTTCGGCGCTCCCACCCGCCGACAATCGTGTTCGTCGTGCTCTGCCCGGGCGGACGGGGTCGTGGACTCGGGCCAAACGGCCGTTTGTCTTTTAAATTGCTTGTCTACTCTCGTTACGCGAAAAACGCGAATCGACGAAGGAGATCTTTTGTTCGACACGCCGGAATGGACGGCGAGGGCACTGCGCGAAACTGTCCGGTCTGACTGACAACCCGCGCGGCACCGACGCTTCCGACCTTATTCATCAACGTCCACGCGCCGTTATCAGGCCATCGCGACTATCTGCAAAACCGTTTATATATATACACACACACGCACGCGTTCAACGGAAAATGGCGGTCGTCTGTTTTTATTAACACTTGGTTGCTACCGCTCACGTTGTTGCGCACGCGCACACACGGATCGAATTTACAGCTACGATCGATTGTAAAGCCTTTGAAAAATGTGATTCGAAATTCACGGCTCTCGCGTTTATTGTTGCGTACGCGATAAACGATAATGTTCACGTATATAAACGTGGCAATTCTATATATATATGTACACATTAACCACGATAAAAGTACAGCGACGATTCTAGAAGTAATTTTTTGTAATAAATCCGATTTTACGGCGAAAACCGACGTTAACCGCGTTAACTGGACGACCCAATTTACAACGTCGAGTCGAAAATAACGTCGCGCTCGGAACGTCGTAGTAAACCGAGGTACTATTGTCGAGTTCTACAATACAGTCGCGATAGGGTTTTTTCGCGCAAAAAATCATAACGCGAAACGTTAGATGGTTATTAACGATTCCGCCCTTATCCACTAGTTTACCATCGTCAACTATTTTCGATTACGAAATGTTCGACATGCTTTTTAATAGGGTCCATCGAATTTTACGTACAAAAATAACGAAGTATCTAAATATAAAAACGAGTTTACGACGATCGAACGCACGACGATTTCTAAACATCGACACGCGAGTTATGGCGAAATAATATTCGAATTTCTAAATATTTCTTAAGATCGATATTTCGTAAATTCGTCCTTATCGGGCATTCTCGATCATTGAATTAGTCGAAATTGTCCTTATCCGATTCGTTCTTATCATCGGGTGTGTAGGTAATCGGTTGTTTAGTGAGGTCTACGATATGACACAATCGAACTTAGCCGGAAACAGTTTGTCGTTTATTCGTTATTGAATTGCGCGAAAACAATGCGGTCCGACGGGTCGAAACTATCTATTTGGAAAGTCGTCGGAACATCGAAAAATGAAGACGATTTTAATAAAATATGGAAATTCGTCGGTTTACCGCACGAGTAACGAACCGAATCAACAATATTTAAAGAAATAGGGGTTGCGAATATTTTTATCCGCCGACAATTCGTAACGAATAAAAAAATCGTTTTAAATACGGCCATGTAACCTTCGTTGTTTCGACGGTAATTTTGCGTGAAATTCGTATTTTCGAAAAATTAGTATGTCCGCACGAACCAATTTCGTGAATTAAATCCCCTCCAATGCCGAAAGAAGGAAACCAAAAATGTAAATGTCGAAAATTTTCAGAAAATTGAAAGTCATTGTAGTTAGGTAAATTTCGATAGCCATTGTTGGTGTTGAAGGACACGTTCGTACAGGCGGCGATCTGAATGTTAAAGATCGATTTTATCGTGTAACCTACGGTGAGCTCCGAAAGAGTGTTGGATGACCGTTTGATACGAAATTTACGATTTCAACGAAAGTGTTTCGTACTTAAATAAGTTCGGATATTTTCAGCGGACTAAAGCGCGTAGATTTTGTTCCATCGAAAGGAAAATCGCGTTCAACCCGAGTCGGTGGTTGGTTTCGAAAATTTCTCCAGCCGTGTGCGACCGATTTCAGAACGTCGCAAATCCGTAGAATTTTCGGAACACCGCTCTCGTATGTATGACGCGGAGCGGTAATACAGACATTTACACGATACTGCTGCGCGCTGACACCGTCGGCAACAAAACAAAAAACGGCCGCGAAGGGACAGGACGAGGCCGCTATCGAAATTCGTTCCCGGTCTCGTTCACACATTGGACACCATTTCCGAGACGTTTGCGCGTTCAAAACATTTCCCGGGGAGTCGGTTACCACGAGGTCGACCGCGGTTTCTCGTTAACGCCTTGTTCGTTCGGAATGCGTGGATGGACATATATGTATATATATATATATATATCTATACACGCACGCACGATAGCGAAAACGATCAGGGCTCGGGACCGGTGGTCGACTTCTGGCATTTCGTGTAACACACGCAGGCGGGACATTGGCAAGCGGAGGAGTGGGGGTAAGCACAATAACGTTTCGTGCCGAATTGTACGAAACACGCGCGGTGTACGTGTAATTGTATATAACACAAAGTGAGAGAGGTAAACGCGAGGAATTAATCGCGAGCGGTTCCATTAATCATCTCCGTAGCCAGTATACACAAATAATAGCTAAAACAGACCGTGTCCACTGTGCGTGTGTGTAGACCGTAGTCTAATTATATAGAATATATATATATATACATATTTATAGTACTTGGCGACGAAATAAAAATATCGTCGAAAAGGTTTGTTTTCGGTATCTCCCTCCCGCCGCCAATGTAGGTAAGTATATAAATATACGCGCGCGTTTACGGACTTTTTCCGAAGGCGGTTCATTAAAAACGCGCGTCGTTCCGGCGGAAGGGTGGACGTGACGGCGGGACCGTAGGTGTGGACCTCGTCAATCAGCACGTTCGGTTATTTATGGATCGAGTGTTTTTGTCCGCGCGGCGGCATTTTATCCGGCACGGGGGACCCGTATTGTGCACGGGCCGGCGGGGTTCGTTAAAAAGTGTACGACCACCGCACCGCCGCCTAATCAATCATCGGCCACTCGACGGCCTTTATGTCGGAAGTTCTCGCGGTATATTCGCCGCCGATCATTTTCCACCGTCGCTTAATTACCCTTTCCGGGACGGCCGCCCGACGTTCATTTATTGACCGCCACGAATGCGCGTCGTTTCGCGCACACGGGCGTACGCCCAAGTTACGAAACGCGAGTACGAGATAATAATCGTCGAATTACGTTGAAACCCGTACAATAAATCGCCGTTATCTCCGTTAAAAAAACGGACCGTTGGAAAATTGGCGACGCTGTTACGCGAGTTTCGTGCGCCGCGGTTTTTCCGAATTTGGGTTTACGCGATCGGTTGGAGGAGGGGCGATTACAAATTTAGCCGGCAATCGATGTTTGTTTTTTTGATTGTCTCACGTTTGGAAAAATCGATTTCGCCTGTACGAGACAGTAATTGTTCGAAGCGAAAAACTGAAGTCGTCCGTCGGATCTCCGGCGGTAACATTATTGCGGCCGCGCCGTTCGAAAATCGTGACGCGAAAACATCGCTGACGGAATACGAAAATCGAAACACCCGACGCGCCTCCACGGTACATTAGGATTCGTACAGAAGGGTTGAGTTTTACGTACGATACGCTTTATATATAATGTAAAGAGCGAGCGAAACGTTGATCGGTGTTTGTATAAAAATTATATTCTATGGACAAACGGTAAGTGAAATCGTCGTCCGGTGTGCAAAAGCGGTATCGGCGATTTTCGGAAAAACTAACAACGCCGTAAGAACCAGGTGGTTAACAACCTACGGTGCACGTACCGTCGGTTACACTCGGATAGGTTAAGCCGCGGGCTCAATGAATCGGTCACGAAGTGCCACACGAAGGGTTACTTTATTGCGTCGCGCGTAATCCGTAAACAAAGCCCGTATATAATTTGTACAAACGTGTGTGTATATATATATATTACGTCATTTCCTAGATGCCACCGGAAAATAAACGTAAAGTAAAAAAAGGGTAAAAGACATTTTTAAAAAAAAAACCCGTCCGAACTCGACCGAACGTGGCGTATAAACCAAAGCACACGAGCGCGGAGATAAATACGAATTTTATTGCGTTCCGTTTGTTATATTTCGTCTCGATAAGCTCCGGCGATGTGCGCGCTTAGACGTTAAGAAATTTCGTTTTCTAAATCGCGATTAAAACAGTTACGTTTTATTTTTTGTATACGCGTACGTGTTACGTGAACGGGGAAAATCGCGAATATTCGTCGGCGGTGGCATTCGTTACGACTTGTTCGTTTCTTCGTCCCTAACCTCGAAAAAAGCCCGACTCGGAAGTACACGAACACGAATTGTAACGCTACGGGTTTCCGTTTTATAATTAAAGTTTACTCCCCCTCGTCTCGAGTGCAACAAATTGCTGCCGTTCGATCCATGCCCGATTAATTATGTAGTAAACGACAACGTCGTTATAACGATATTACGAAAACCCATAATTTTACTATACCATCGATGTATCGTCACGGGCGTGTTTATATTATCGGCGATTTTTTTCTAAATATATCGACGAAACACCGCTAGGAAAATCGACGCGCGTTAATTACTTTTAGAGAAATAATTAAAACGCGCCAGCCCTACACAAACGGTGACGCGATAGACCGGTCGGTCTGTTTTTTCCACCGAACACGAAATTCCGTTGTTTTTTAGTAGCGTTCGCGTATTTCGTTCAGAATTGTTGTCGATCGATATCGTCCATTACGCGTTTGGAAATTAGTTGGAACGTTCCGTCTCCGAGGTAAACACCCTCTTATCTAAACGGCCGAAAATCCGTAAGTCCGACGCCGACAAATGACGGAGCGATTTAAATTTCGGATCGTAAAACGATCGAAAATATTTCCGTCGTTTATTACTACAAACGGTGCGTAGTTTTTGGGCGCGCACGGCTCCTTTCGAACATCGTTCGAGTCGCCCTTTGCTGTAACCAACTTACACGACGACTAGCCAACGATAACGCCATTTGCTTAACGGCCGTCGCACGGTCGTTGAAACACCATCGTCGAAACGGTTAAGCCCGTCAATACGACAACTACGGTTTATCGGTCAACGTATAGCACGTATAACCGAAACCGCTGGTCCCGTCCGGATTGCCCGTTCGTCCGGCACTCGAGTGGTGGTCGGAACGCGCACGTAACGAAAAAATTCGGGAAAACGTACCGATTTCGTGGCGATCGGTGAATTTATTGGCCCACGAGACCGTCCGAATAACGTATTTTACGCCGAAGGGTCGTCGCGCGCCCGGATATCGCCTCGGGCGATTTCGGTGGAAAAAATGTGGACTTTATCTGGATGCGGGAATCGATCTAACGCGCGGCCATGAGGAAAAAACCCAAACATACACACGTGTACATATATATATATCTGTTTACCGTGTGCAGGGACGGATAACGTTTAAATCGTTTTCGTCGGATAACGCGGGCAACCCGCGAAACAGATGTTCCAATTCGCACATTAGTCACGCGATTCCCGTGATTATATGCCAGTTCACGATCCGCTACCCGAGGATTAAAACCACTCCGCAAATATACAGATAGACGCACGAGTACATCGTTTCCTCGGAACCCTTCTATCGTCCCTGCACGTTCAACGGGGTGGCCCAATTAAACACCGTACGCGTAACACACACACACACACACACAAAACGCGGCGGTTTCGACGAATACGAGATGACGATGGCACTTTGGACGGATAGCGGTTAGTTTAGGTGGTGACGACGCGTTTGAAATGCAAAACAGTTAACGCGGGTTTCGACTAATTCGAAACACCGCCCCGAACGACGTGGGCCGTGATAAGTGCCCGTCGTACAAGTACGTTTAAGCGCGCGCCTATTACTACGCGTACGGCGATTAAATACTTCTTCTCGACTAGGCGAACGCGCGAATTTTCGACGTCCAATTCGCTACGATTTCACTCCAGCGACCCCAATCGTTCGGGTCGTCGAACTTATTATCGTGTATATATATTCGGGTCCTACGCGCGAATTTCGCGTTCTCGATGTTATAAGCGTTGTTTAAACGAACGTTCACTTTGTTCGCCCGTATCCGTGTACAGAAAACGTAGCTTTATTCGGTTTGTCGGGTCGTCCGTAGTTCAAAAGAACTTTTGAATTTCGTCGGAACCTAAAACGTTCTACCCGAAACATATCGCCAATCGTTTGAGCCGACGCAACAAGTCCGATCCGTTAATACTATTCTTTCTACCCTTTCCCGTTCGTCCG
The DNA here is from genome assembly GCA_025469175.1 of Geopemphigus sp. TES_GeoC_2020. Taxonomy (NCBI): domain Eukaryota; kingdom Metazoa; phylum Arthropoda; class Insecta; order Hemiptera; family Aphididae; genus Geopemphigus; species Geopemphigus sp. TES_GeoC_2020. Next base: position 11,727 of record JAIPRN010004355.1, read on the forward strand.
GATCCGCCTTTTTAAATCTACCACGTTCGCTACCGCATCATCGTAACACCGGACGAAATACTCGGCGCTCGCGGTTCGTAGACCAAAACCGTATGGTATTGTCGACGATGCGTGTTTTTCGTTAGTTTCGGCAGTTTTTCGAATAGCCCAAACGATAACACACGCGTACCACTTCCCGACGGAAAATCGCCGATGGACATTGAATGTGCGCGTATTATAATCGTTATTATCGTTCGTAGTTTCGTAAAATAATACTCGAAACGTTTCGACGAATTTCGTAGGCTTGATACGTCTCACATTGCAAATACTAGCGTGTCGCGGTGTTTCGTACGTTCGAAATAATTTCGCGAAAATACGAAATTCGGTTAGTCATTGCCGACGAGCGAATGACGAGAGGTCTGTCGTTCAATAATTCCGACGATATTTCGAAAAAGATTTCTAGAACCGTTTAACTGTCTAGTTAAATAGGTTTTCCGCCCTTTAAGACAATACGTACGGGCACAATGAGTCAGTGGTGTACTTAGACATGAATTTCTACGGGGGGGGGCGTGCTGAGGATTAATTTTTAAATAAATTAATCGGACGACCCTAAGGAAACAAGACACGATATAAACTTTAATAGATTATTCGTTTTTAACGAACACGTTATACTATAACGTGTATTGAAGTTTAAAAATATTTTAATTTTTCGTTATTATTGACTAAAAATATACGTCTCGTAAGAAATTAATTTTCCTTAAATATATTTGGGAGGAGTTTACCGGACCATTCCTAGTTTTTATTTACGTGTATCGCGTAAACGTCCGAAATTGTGCTCAGAAAATACAAACAACCGATAATTTATATACGTTGATTTACGTGTTTTAAACGTTTATTTATTTCCGTCGTAAACGTATTTACGTTACCCAGTAAAATATGTCTGTGCCACGCGAACGAAAAAAAGAACTAAAAACGGGTATATATTATTTACGATTAACGAAACGACGGGAGGGTAAACTAGAATTATTCGAAAATCGATTTCGGCAATATCGGTTTTTCAATATTTAATACGGGATTGAAATATACACGACGGCATTCCGTTTTAGATACGAAGGGTCACGAGAAAAACGTAAAAACATTTTCATCGCGTTCGAATAAAGTAGTTACCTTATATATTTTATTATTTCGCGTCGTTAAACAAACGAAAAACCTAGTCGGACGCGCCGGGTGAACGCTACGTTTACAGAAATTCTTTAAAAAACGCCTACGATTATGTCGTTTTTAAAACTACGTTGTATACGAACGAACTTTAAACACAAAAACGAAACGAATAAATATATTCGAACGTACTAATTCGAATTATAAGTCTAGAATACCATTTACGTATTATAATTATCGTGTTTCTGTCTGTCTGTTAGTTAAACAATGGATGGATAAACAAAACGTATACGTGACACGGACGTTTTCAACGTTCGGCAACGGAACTATACAAAATTCAAGATACACTTACGTTTCGACCTATTCACGAGATCGATAAATATTTACGCTAATCCGTCAAACTTCGTAATGTCGTAATGATAATAATACGATTATATTACGACAAATATTGATTACGACGGTGGACGTAACATTTTCTCGTATAAACTATCGAACAATACGACGTTTATATATAGAGCGTACTTTGAACGACGAAAAACGAGTAATTTGCGTTCGGGTCCGACGTTTTGATTTATTACACGGTCGAAATATTATTGGCGAACGACGACCACGTTACGGCGCCGTTAATTAATTAAGTAATATTGTCGACGGCTTTTCGGGCAATAGACGAGAAAACACGTACGGGCGAAGAGGTGAAAATTTCTCGAAATATACCGACGCCGAGCCGTCGAGAATGTTAAATGAAGAAAAATAAACGGTTCTGTTCGGCGTACGGTGACCGATCGAGTGCGCGATAATGGTATAACGTTTCGTACCGCGCGAAATTCCGAAGGGATCGTGAGAATTTGGGGCAAACACGGGGGTTTTCTGATCTTTTCGTTCGGCCGATACGTTTTAGGTGTTGTCTGGATAATAAGTTCAGCGGCGGAATAGAAGACGATTCCCGAGCGCGCGTCCCCGTTCCGACGCTATACTAAACAACAGGATCGCCGGGCGACAATCTCCTGATCTCGATCGCCGATTTCGTCGCCGTCCCGGAGAACCCGGGATCGTGCAGCTTCGGATCGGCCGGACGCGTTACCATTATTAACCAACGATCGCGGCGACCGGATTCGGGCATCACGAGCGGTTAAACGGTCGTGCCGAACGACGATTAATTAACGCCGGGATTAAATCGCGCGGGACACAACGCGTAGAGCTTTCATTAGTCTTCACCAGCCCGGAATATGTACAACGCGACGAGTGAAGGACGGACGTTAAACTGCAGGGTCGGTCGGTCGGTTGTTCGTAGCGGTGTGTGTGTTGTAAACGTGATAACTACGAGTAAACTACGCGGTAAACTAAAAAAAAAAAAACGAAACGAACCGCGTAAACCGTTCGTACGTTTTACGCAGATTCCGAGAGAAGCCAATAAGCCGTATTTATGTATCGGATTTACCGTATTATTATAATATATACACGCGGGTCGTGTTTGTTTATTTTTTTCGCCGTTCGGTAAACATTCGCGATTTCGTTTTTACCGTTTTCGGCCGGTCCGTAAACAATATTTCAATTTGTTCGCGTTTATTGGCGTTCCAGACGATCGGATCATACCGCGCGTTTCATTTTCCAGCCATATAACGCGTACGCCGTCCGTGTACCGTTTTGATTCGCGGAGTATTTCCCGAACGATATGAAAAACGCGAGCGCGTCTAGGAAATTACGCGATGTAAGCCCGTCTCCGAGGGGTTGTCAAGTCACGTCGGCGTTCGACGCGGAAACATTTCGTTTCCGTCGTCGTCGGCCGTTCGTGTTTGTAAACAATATATCGGCAAAGTGGCGTGTGTCTACGAGATGGAGTTTCCAATCGAAACGCTGTTCGTTAAAGCGGAGCCGCTCGGGCTTTCGCACGCGTCGGAAGACACCGGAAAACGTTACGATGGCGTTACGCGGTCACCGATAATCACTCGATTCGTACGTTACGTTAGACGAAAACGCTGACGCGCCGTATTGGACGCACCGGCAAATCGACAGCAGCAGTCGGTCGTCGGACGTACGCGTAAATAGAAACTACGAAGGTAAGTGGTCGGACGCGATCACCCTCCGATCGACCCGTCCCACAAATAGGGCTCCGGAGTGCCCGGCTGAACACGGTGGACATCGCTGGATCACGGTTGGATCAACGGTGCCGACGTCGCGTAGACATTTGTACGCGTTTCAAACGTCCAAACGCCCGATACACGACGAAGTTTTCCCGCCTTAAATCCACAACGAAATGGCGGCGCGTTACCGTTACGATCCGTGGCGAAATAAATCCCTACGATTCGGCGACGTCGATAGGTTCTTTTTTTAAAAAAACACATTAAACCGTAAGCTCCGATTTTGTTGCAATCGGATTTCGTCGTCCGCAACGTATACGGGATTCAAAGACCGTATATCGCTAACCGGGCACGGTATTAGAAATCGTCCGTACGCCGCGGATGGTGACGGACGAACGCGAAACGGGGCGAATAAATATCGAAAAACGCTTAGATACGTTTTCGATTCCTTTCGTCGTTTAATGGCGACACGCGCGTTTAAACGAAATAATCGTTTCGTTTCGTTTTTTTTTTTTTACTCGGATAACCGAGACCTAAAAACGGCGGGTTTTCGAAATTAC
>JAIPRN010004356.1:0-15500 GCA_025469175.1 Geopemphigus sp. TES_GeoC_2020
ATTTCTGTGTTTTTAAAATTTTAAATTCGGGTTTTTTTTCTTTCTTTTTTTTTTGTCTAATTGTATTTTTGTCTAATTTCTTTTGTCTTTTTTTTCTTGTTGTTTAATCATTTCTAATTGTCGAGACTAATTGTTTTATAAAGTTTCAATAAAAATAAAAATAAAAATAAAAAATAAAATAATCGAGTTTTATTCAGTCGCAATACGTACATAAAACAGTCAAAATAAAACGTATAAAAACCCTCAAAGCCTTCCCTCATATACGGCCTTACCTATACGCACAAACACACACACACACACACACACACACACGCGTGCACGTACACACGTATATATACATGTTGTCGTCGTTGTCGTCGTATTCGGACCGAGTAGATTTGCCCGGAGGACGACGCGTTCGGTATGCAAAACGGATCCCGAGTCAAAGAACTCGCTAAACGCACCCGCCGACCTTGATAGAAAAAGCGATTTAAAAAAATTATTCCGGTAAGTAGACTATAATGTGTATTATGTGCAGCTATAGCTGCACGTGTTACGTTGCGAGCGGCGCATTACGTGTACCCACACACACACACATATATATATATATATACACATACACATATGTATCATAATAATACTACCGCTATCGTCGTGGACTGAAAGTCATGTAAATGATTAATGTGTACGCTATAACACGGGACCGATTACAAACACGATTACGGGTTAGAAAAACAAAATTAGCGTTCGATTCGGCTACGAAATCGGATAAATTTGTTTCGTTGGTGAAAAAAACCGTTACTCTGCGTTTATATTGTCGTATATATACGTAATGTTATTTTGTAGTTAGTGTTGTTACATTTTTTTCATCTCTTTCTCTCTCTCACTATTTTTCGTTTATAATGTCAAAACATTTTTCGATTAGTCTGTGTGTATACTGCAGTGTGTCGTCGTCTGCAGTATATTATATAAATATATATATGTACATACATAATATACACGTACCTACCTACAATACACGCACACACACACACGCACACACACACACACACATACATATAAGCGCGCGTATAATATATACTCTGTTTGCTGTGTACAATATGCTTTCAAAACTATAAAATAATAGAAGCTGTCATATAAGCCACTCAGTAGTAAATCAAAATGCGTTTTAGGGAACAATTTAACGCTCGTAAAAAAAAAAAAAAACGAAAAAACGAAACTGTAACCGCTTTGTTCAATTGCCCCCGTATATTTACGAAGTATACATAGTCGCGTTTTTTTCGCTCGCCCCTTTTCAATCCCGTTATACAACAATGTTCCGGCTCGGATGATGATGCCCCGGCCTCGCGTATTATACGCGTATACGTAGGTACAACGTCGATAGTGCGCGTCTGTGTGTATGTGTATGTGTGTGTGTGTGTGTGTGTGTGTGTGTGTGTGTGTGTGTGTGTGTGTGTGTGTGTGTGTGTGTGTGTGTGTGTGTGTGTGTGTGTGTATGTGTGTGGAAACGTTCAAAGACGATTCGCACAGGTCATACGCACACGCGCGTACACACACGTACGTTTTAAATAAGAAAAATGTATTCCCGTATACGTGTACGAAACATTCTCTAAATGTGAACCCGTACGAAGAACTGTTAGGGCGGTACACATTGTATTGTGTACGTTGGCGAAGTCGTTCTCGCGCGGACATGACGCGTATAGCGATTTGTCGTATTGCGCGTAATAAAACTGTTATAATATCGTTTATCGCGTCCTTATAATTACGGCGCGTTATAAACGGCGTGTATAAACGAAATACGTACAAATATATAGGTCGCGTACACCGCGTAACAATATTATGTTTAATTCGATTAAAAAACAATCTACGCGTCTACGAACCGGATTATTACGTAAAAGCAAATCGGAACGTCGAAACCGATTTTAATAATTTAGGCACGATAGCGTAGCCCGTATGGAAGCAAAACGATAGCCGACGCTCTAAACGGCGCGACCGATTTGTAGTATTTCGCGATTTATCGCGCGAGTTTATTTACGGACGACACGCGTTGTAGTTTTTGATTCGCCTTGTTCGAATTCGTCGTACGTGTTATTATTTATTATCGAATTCGCGTTCGAATGTCGCGCGTGCGCGATAACGATTTGTACAACGGCGATCTACACAATTTTCCGTATGTTTCGAAACCGTCAACGATTGGCCGGTCCAAATGAACAACGATATCCGTTACCGAGCGTTAAGATTATCAAAAGCGTCGTCGGAAGTGTGGCCATTCGTATTGCGAAACGGGCGCGTCGCGCTTACTAACGTTTTGCGTTAGGTCCGTTTTTTTTATACCCGCATTTCCCAATCGCGGTAAAACATTCGTTTAAAAATATCGTACCCGTAAAAGTGTGATTTTCCCTTCGTCGTATCAATCGTTTGTGAGTATATCGTCGAACGGAACATATAGGGTTACTTAAAACGACGGGAGTTTTAGGAACGTCGAAAACCGAACGTAGTTATGTATGGTCTTTAGCGTATCGGCAACCGACGCGTCTGGTTACCGAAATGAAAATACAATTTGAATCCACACGCCAACGTCAAGGGCGATAAATAATTTACACAACGGGCGGTAGGTCGGTGTAAAAATAGACTCGTTGAATTATTGAGTAAAGGTACTGCGTAGAATAACCGCGGCAATTAAATAGGCAACGTACGGGAAAAAGTTTTTATAGAGTTTACGCGGTGTTGTGGGCCTTGTCGAAGCGGATTTTCGGGACGAGCCAAACAGCGTTATTCTCGTCGGCGAATTACGTAGGGAACCGTTATATTAGCGCGGGGCGGTATTTTCAAACGTTTTCGACGGTTTTCGGCGATAAACCGCCGCGACGGTCGCCACGGGCGGCCAAAAAGGGCGATCGCTCGAAAAGTCGGGTACACGTTTATATCGTTTTTGCTCGAAACGGTGTTGGATCGGTACGAACGTTTTAGCGCAAACGAAATTCGACATTTTCCGTTTCGTTCCATGTCCGCGATCGATTGTATAAAAAATAATATTAACGGAGCGATTCGGACGAAATCACGCCTAACAGTAATACGTGTAATATGGACGCGGCCAAAATGAGACGTTTTTACGTAGTTCATAAAACTATTTCTGTCGATAGTTATTTCAATATAAATTGTACGAGATATTGATATAAACGTTACGTTATACGCGTCGTGATGATATAACGTGGACGCAACTTTTATTTCCACGTATCCGTTCCCTGTTTATCGTTAAAACGAGTTCAACCGTCAGTGATAACCGATCAATTTGTTCGAACCACGTCGCTTAAACAAATACCGCCCGTCATCGATCCGGATTTTAATCGTCGTTTCAGGGTCACATTTAGGGCGAGGAGAGCGACGTTTTACAAGCCCGGGGCGCAGAAATAATTTGTCCGAGGAGAAAAAGCGAGTACGACGAACGAAACGTTCATTTTGTACGTACAGCGTATACGCGATATAAGAACGTTGTCGCGACCCGCTTTTGGAAACGAAGCGCGACCGTGATTGTTTAGTACCCTAAATAATGCCGGTCAACCTGAGCGGTTTTCACCTCGGACCACGACAAATCGCGAACACTTATCACCGACCGGACCGTAGCGGCAATTATATAATTACGCGCACGTGCTCGCGTATTTGTAGCGGACCGCCAATATATATAAATACAGTGGCGTACTAACAGGATTAGGAATATCCCCCTCCCCCCGAAAATTTTTAGGAAAAATTAATTTCTTACGAGACGTACATTTTTAGTCAATAATGAGGGAAATATTTTTAAACTTTAATACACGTTATAATATAACGTGTTTGTTAAAAACGAATAATTCGTTAAAGTTTATTATAACGCGTCTTGTTTCGTTAGAATCGTCGGATTTATTTATTTAAAAATTAACCCTTCCCCTCCACCCCCGAAATTCGGGTGTAAGTACGCCACTGCGTATATATGCACACGCGCGTTCTTTTCGGGAGTAAATTACGAAAACTCGCGATGGCGGGAAACGATTAGCGTAATACACGCGCTTTTTATTATCTCCTCTAGTCCGAACGAGCCGGCCACTTGGTTCGACAACCGTTCTCGCGTTTCGTGTTCGTCCGACGGACTCTCCATAATTCAATAACCGATGTATATCGGTATCCTATCCGCGCGTCGATACGTATTTATAATAAACGTATATCCCGTCCGTACGCGGACGAGATATATCGTGTCGTACGAATTACGCGGACGTTTCGATCGATAAACACGTAGTGCCGCCGTACGTACGCGGAATCGCGGCGGACTGGCGGCGTGTCGGTCCCGCGCTCTTTCGTACGGTTCAATTGTGGAATTCGAACGGACGGTATACACGCTTTTCGGTGAACAACGCGTCTACGCGCGCGCGCCGCGCTATCGTCATAATGCACGTCCCGCGTAGCGAACGAACGGTAACGATCAAATATATTTTCGACGAAAACGTTTTCGAAAAAAGGTCGACTACTAGTCGAGCACGCTGCCTGAATACCGGTTCGGGCGAATCGTTTCATCGAGTGTTAGTCGTTAGAGATACGCGCGGGCGATTATTATTTTTCATCGCAAATCGTTGTAGCCAATTTTCGCGAAAGCCACGTTTACGCCGAAATACGTCTCGATTGAAAAACTACTTGATCACGGCCAACTCCCGTTATTGTAATTCACAATTACGGCGGACGGTTTTTTTTTTAAATTTCGGTCCCGTAACGCGATAATATTTTACGTTCCGTAAACGCGCGACCATAACGGTCAACGATAATTACAACGGTAGTAATAATTACTCGTGTCGGGCCACCTTCTCCCGAATGTCTAGCGCACGCGTGCCCCCGTGTCTGTATCGCGCCGTGCCGACGTTACTTCATCGGCGTTCGTTTTCGGTTCTACAATCCCTTCCGACCATCGTGAAATCCACGAATTCGTCGTTTCCCTCCGCAATCCAATCGATCCCTCCCATCGTTATCCGGCTCGGGGTTTTCGGAACGATAATCCGGTTTCGATCGACAAAAAAATAAACGTAATCCCCCAAAACGTTTCGGACGTTTTTTACGCGCGCGTGTAACACGTCGCGATATATCGGAATATGATAGCTCGACGTCGGCCCCGTACGTAATTTGCGTCGGCGGCCAATCGTGTAACCGTATTCGCAGCGTTACTTGTCCACCGCCACAACAGCGTTACGTCGTCAAAATCGATGGACGTTCGAAAAGGCGTTCAGCGCTTCTTCTTTTCCGTGTAAAACGACGTCCGTGCCACTTGTACAACGTCCCCGTTCCAACCCAATAATAATAATAATATTATTATTATTATTCCGTATTCGAAATACAAATATATCGTTATTCGTACGCCGACGGTTTGTCTGTTTAGTCGTCTATAGGCGGACAAAAGTCCGGGCGTTCATTTCGTCGGGCACCGGTACGGAACAAAATGCGGCACAAAACGTAATAATAATACGCGCTTCTCGTTTCGCGTTCTCCGAAAATATTTTGAGCGAAAAGGGGAATAAACGGCTAATAAACCAACGTTAAATCAACGCCGGTGTTCGAAAATAGTACAACGCCCGGGGTTTTTTATAATATCACTCGTTCGGATTCGGTGTTTTCCGCGGCCGTGGTGGGCAGGGGCGGACGGAAAGAGCACGGGCGGCCGCACGGGGTGAAACTATCGATCTCGCCGTGAAAACCGCGCGGGCGCGCGTTAATTTTTTCCAATTCTCTCTATTTGACCCATTTATTTTTTTGTCCGCGGCCGGCCCGTCCGCGTCGCCGCCGACGGGTGGCATTTTCGTGCGGGAAACGGGTGGCGGACCAAGTGGTGCGCGCGCACGCGCGTACCATGCGGGGAGGGTGGTCGGGTGCGGGTTGGGTGAACGAAGGGGGTGGGCACACGAGCTGGTGTTTTCCGCGCAAAAGTAAACGGCGACGAACAGGAAAGGAAATAATATCGACGGCGATGGAAACAGAGAGAGAGAGAGAGCGAATAAATACACGCGCGCGCACACGTACCCACACACACGCACGCGTTTTCGGCAAAGGAATGGGTGGACAAAAGGGATGGAAGTGGCGGTAGTGTCGGGGGTGGGAAAAAAAACGAAGAAATATTACGCGCCACACGGACGTGTGTGTGTGTGTGTGTGTGCGCGTGGAGACAGTAAGAATCGTAGTCGTTGTCGTTGCCGCCGCCGCCGCGGCATTCGTTGTCGTCGGATCGGTACGGCGGACGGTGGTCGGTAGGCGGGGCCGCTGAACCGCGGCCGGGCGGGACGGGAGTCCGGCCGGTGGGCGGTGTCGCCGAGGCCGCGGCCGACCAATGGCGCGCGGCCGACGCGGCGGGGGGGCAATTCGGCGAGCGCGTCGCCGGTACCTACCGGCCACGGGCGGCCGATAAGCAACGACCGGCTGGCAGCCTAACCACGGCCAGAGCACCGGCAACGAGACAGCGTCCGCAACAGTCGCGTTCCAACCGTATCGCCGTGCGGTCGTAGCCCGTCGTCCGGTACACCGCGCACCACGGCCCTCTACGCCCCAAACGTGATAAACGGCCCATTCGTCACGGACCGGGTACGTACTGCGTTGAGGATAGCGAGAGGAACGATTTACCCCATTCGTCGTTTTCCACGCCCGTGTCGAGGACTGTCCGTTCGATTTAGAAATCCACTCGCGTCGTTTACGTTTCCGTTAGTGTCGCGAGCCATCCAATCGAATAGTTCGATTATTATCGTCGTCGTATTTACAAACACGCGCCCGCCCGTTTTATCGTCGACATGATCATGGAATCCTCCAACGCGGCTGCGGAATCGGCCGCTTCTGGTAGCGACCGCAGTAGCAACGTGTCGACCAGTCCGCCGCCGCCACCACTGCCGCCGCCACCGCCGCAATCGTCGTCGTTACAACAACATCAACAATTGCAAATGCAGTCGGCCACCGGTCCGTCGTCGTTGGGCGGCGGCAGCAGCGTGGGCAACAAGGACAGCAGTCCCAGGGACGAACGGGGCATCAGTCCCATGATGAACGTCATCAACCCGTCGCCGCAACAACAACACCACGCGATCATAACGCCGACGCGAGGCTTGAGCCCGCCGTCGTCGCAGACTGCTCAGCCGGTGCCCCAGCCGCCGTCCGTGTCGTCCATGAGCACGCTCGCGTCCCGCATACCCATGGGCCTGTTCAACTCGCTGGTACATCACTCGTCACCGCTCGACCTAATGGCCATGGCCCACCATCATCAGCAACAGCAGCAGCAGCAACAGCAGCAGCAACAACAACAGCAACAACAACAGCAGCAACAGCACCAGTCTTCGCAACAACAACAACAACAACAACAACACCAACATCCGCCGCGGTCGTACAACAGTCCGCCGCCCATCAGCAGCACGGACCCGTCCGCCAACGAGTGCAAGCTGGTCGAGTACCGCGGCCAAAAGGTGGCCGCGTTCATGATCGCCGGCGACACGATGCTGTGTTTGCCGCAGGCGTTCGAGCTGTTCCTCAAGCATTTGGTCGGCGGCCTGCACACCGTCTACACCAAACTCAAGCGGCTGGACATCGTGCCGCTCGTGTGCAACGTGGAACAGGTGCGCATACTCCGCGGCATGGGAGCCATACAGCCGGGCGTGAACAGATGCAAGCTGCTCTCGTGCAAAGACTTCGACACGCTGTACAGAGACTGCACCACGGCCAGGTAAATAACGATCGCGTTTGTTGTTGTTTTTGGACGAACCGTGCGCGCGTAACGCCGTGGCCCGATCGTGACGACGACGTCCCGCGTGTTCATTCGCACGTCCGTCGCGTAGCTTGGCGCGGCTCGGCCCGAAAAGGACTTTAACGCGCCCAGCGAACCCGTCCGTTCGCGCTTCCCGTTTATTCTATAAATATGTCCGTCGCTTTTATTTTCCACTCGGCGCGCGCGTACGACAACCCGCTGGGGACGTACAGAACGAATCGCCGAGATTACGGTCGCGAACCGGCCGGCGCGTGTAGACTTCGATTGTATAACGGCGGCGGGCGGACGTTTGTTTTCAATGGGCGAGAATGAGCGTTTGAACGATTTTTCTTTTTTTTTTTTGATAAATCGATAATTAGCGCGCGCGTCAAAAAACACCGTCGGCGCGTACAATTACCGTAATTCCTCTCTAAACTTGCGATAACGTTGACATTTCCGAGACGGGAGAAGGCGCCCCTAAAACTTGGGATTCCGCGACAACTGGCTAAGATATGGGTAGGCTTCGAGTGTGGACGGGTCTGACGAGTGAAATGGACGGTGTTAGAACGCGGGGAACGTCGCTGTACATATACCGTATTACCCGGGCTGGAGTGACAAACGGAAATAACGGACTCGTAAAAGCCGGCCGGCGGTTTCCTCCCCTCATTCAAAGATAGCGTAAACGTACATCGCGGAAGAGTAATAGTGCGGTTGTGGAAGCTTCCGAGGGTCGGAAAACACGTGTTGCGTGCGTTCACGTATATAAAGCCCGGACGTTGCGACAGCCGCGTTTCGTTATAACAACCGCGCGGAAATTCGAAAATCGCGTTCTGTCGTACGACGCCTAACGAAATAACACGGCCGAGTTCATTCGGGCTACCGGTGCGCGAGTTTCGTTTAAGTACATTGAACGCCATCACCGCGTTCCCGACGGAAACGCGTCTATTTCCAACGTCACGGCGGGCCATAATATTGTGTTATAATTGATACGCGCGCGATACTTCACCAACTGCCGCGCTACGCGTTTTTCTTATTTTGTCGATATTTCGTCCATCGGCGCCAAACGTCGCCTCCGTATTCGATAATACAGTTCGCCAATCCGTAACACGACGGCCCATTCCGTTCGTTCGTAGTCTACCTACCGTGGGTAGTTACAGACAACTAGACGTAATTACGAGCAGTCGTCCAGTGGTCGCGATTAAATCGTAGCGCGTGTAGAAATCACGAACACGATCGATATGGCTGAAAAACAATTATCGTACGACGGTGTATCGTCGTCGTTTCGCGATTTCTTTTCCGAACCCGTTTTCCGATTTTCGTAAAACGAAGCCATTTTGGATCTCGTCGTGGCAACAAATAACGGCTTTTACGCGTAGAAATAGGCGCCTCGTCGCGGAGAAACCGTCGGAATCGTTATTGTCACATTAACTCGTAGCGCCGTAGAAAAAAACACGCGCGATTTTCGAAATATTTTATCCGAACGACGAAACGGTCGGCTAGTATACGCGTGTCGGCGAACCGAACGACGTTTTCGGTACGATTTTCAACGATTCGCTCCCGTACGAGAGTTGTTCGAGAAACCCAGTTACACACGGCCTAACGGATCCAAGTAGCGCGCGCATCGGCGATCAAAAAACACGAGAGGCCCGTTCCATTATTTGGGACGGGATTTGGCCTCCCTTTCCGCGAGACCCGTACACGACCCACCACCAATTGCCACAAATATGGTCGTCGTCCGGCGTACACGGCGGTACAAACTAACGTGTTCGTATACGCAGTAGCGCCGCGCGTCAAACGAGTAGCGATAGGTAGTGCGCGGTGGTGGGCATTAAAAAAAAAACAACCTATATTACGTGTGTTCGGCGGCTAACGCGAGAGAGGGTTCGGCGAACTTATAGTCGTCGGTCGGAGGTAAAAAAATTATCGAGTGGCCGTATAGGTTAGACGCGGCGCAATATGGGGTGGTCGTTAAATACGGACAAGGGGAAACACAGCGGCCGAAAGGGTTGCGTTTTCCAGTAGAGAAATACATTGTTACCGAGGAATACGTACAGAATGCTACATTGCTGGAGGGAAATGTATGCGCGAGCGCGCGCGTATATTATATACGATTAACGATAAAATTACGCCCGATCACGCGATCGACGAGCGCATGCTATAGATCAATTAAGCGAAACGCGTGGGGCAAATAGAAATCCGAGGGACTTACGTTTTCCGTAACCCTTCGCTAGTGCAAGACGGCGGCGCGGTGGTTCTTATTACATTTCTCCGGTACGACGGACTTGAGCGCGCGCGTACAAAATGTCCGAATTACGAGTTATATTATTATTTTGATTAATGACGGCCGGGTGGTGGCGTGTACACGGTTTCGGTTTTGCGATATTTTCGCTCGGGTTCACGGCGCCGATAACGCGAACGGTTGTTTCGTTGGTCGTACCGCAATTACGTTCGTCCGTTCCGGGGTATATTGTCGCGCGCGTCCTATTCGGATTCCTTACCGGCGATTCCGCGAAACGGCGCCGTTTAATCGGACCGATGATTTCGTCGTACCAAACCGAACGGCTCAAAACGAGCGCGGTTATACGGCCAATATAATAGCCCTCCCCCCTACCACCTCGTAACGTAATTTTTTAACGACGTAGCTCGTAAGCCGCCCAATATGTATTATTTAAAAGCGCGCCAAAGGTACCGGTCGAATTAAAATGCGTAATCGATTCGGAACAAAAGTTAAAAATCGAACGGTGGTATATTCATAGCGATTGTCGAAGTAGCGCACGCGAGACGCGTATTAATTATTATAGACGAACGAACGTTGCAAAAAACGATTGAGATTAAACGGTCGAACGGACACGTAAACCATTCGGAGTCGATAAAAAAAAAAAATATCGGACGACGAACGTACCGGCGATACGGGAATTGGCTAAACTTGTTCGACGATAAGTCGCGTTACGAAAACGGCAGCATGGGCGTACACATAGAAAAGTGATACTGACTTGCCGCGGAAATCGAACGGTCGCCTTGGATTACGTTTCGGTCGATTATTCGCGTATGACGGCGCTTTACGCGTGCGTATATCTGTTCCGGAAAATAATGCGCGTCGGAAGCAATAACGCGCTTGGTTCGTCGTCGTCGTTTTCGTTCTTCGGTTATGGTATAATTATTATTATTATTACAAGCGCCCGGTAGGTAGTATTGTGCGCGCGCGGTTAATTACGGCGATATTGAAAAACTGTCTAGAGGAAAAAAACAGTCGGAACCGTTGGACGGATAATCGTTATTTACGTAACTAAAATAATAACGCGCTGTATTTGGGCTCTTAGACTAACGAGAACGGACGGGACACTGGTCGGCGCGTTAAACGTTGTTGTACTCTTTAAGCGCGGACGACGGACCGCTGCCAATCAATAGCCGCCGCTGGACGCGCGATATAATGCACGCGCACGTCACGTTCGCGCCCGCCGCCGTTAATAAGCCCCGCCGTCGCGTTCCGACCGTGTACCGTGCTCTCCGATATTGACGACATCCCATTCATCTATACGGTCGGCGGTGGCCCGGGCCGTCTACGGGACGCGCAACAATTTCCCCGACTAATTTGTACGAGGCGCTACTAATTATTATTACTATTATTGCGCGCGCGTATTATACGTACGCCGGACGCAACAAAGACGTTTTAGGACGCGTGTAGGAGGCGGTGTAACGTTTCGGACCGGAGAAATTCGATCGTCTTCTTTTAGTTTGTCCGTTAAACAACCGTCGACGGGGGCTAATATTGTTTTCCATTAGGTACAAACGTACGTCGTACGTGGCGGTGCGCTCGTATTTGACCGCGCCGGTTCGTTAGTGTTCCGCGTTCGTAATACTAGCGCGGAACGTTCGATTCGTTTATTATTATATTTACCGTCACGACGTTCCGAATTTCGACCTGTAATAATTACCTAACTTCGAACCGTTTTCGACGGGCTTATTTAATATTAATCGTAAAACTTTCGTTCGCGTAATGGAGTTTCTTTAATAAAAATTCGACATAATTTTAACACACACACGGACGCGCGCGCGAAATATAAAGCGAGAACGACTCTCCGACGCACGTACATTTTGTTTTCGTTCGTTTCGCCAACGAATGACGGGTAATCGATACATTCGAACGCAAATTGGTTTCGCTTTGTTTCCCGCCGTTTATTCGTCGGTTGCCTCGTCAAATAGTTCGGTTCCCGGCCGTAACTCGCGCGGCTTTTCCCGATTAACCCGCGTGTACGTTCGCCCGATCGTTCCGCGTTCAATTAATACGATAATAGCGACGATATCGCGCAATTTTATTCGCGGCCCGTATTGATTGATGTTGAACGTGAACCGATATAGCGGCTAATTGACGGACGGCTAATAAACAATAGAAACGGACGAGTCGACTAAACTAACGCGACGCGTCGGAAAAAATGTACGAATAACGGTTTCGACACTCGCGCCGTGGATAGCCTTGCGTGTACGTGGTACAATTGTAAGCGATACAACGGTTGTAGGCAAGCCGAACAAATTTTCTATAAAACTTAAATCGTCAATCGTAGCAATGTAATCCCAACGCTGTTTCTTATTTCACGAATATATAACTTTTAAAACTTCGAAAACGTTTTGGTTTTTTTTTCGTCGAAAAATTACGTTTCATTCTTCGTATATTCGATCCGATACGCGTTGTTATCGGTCCATTTTGGGACGGCGTTTACGCGTATTTGTCGTCGCGCACGATCCCCCAGCGATTTCAAGTATTATTTCGTTTGTACGCGTTACGAATCTCACGACGAGCTATCGATTCGTTTACGTACGAACGGCGTGGTTTTTATGTACAAGTTTGCGAACTTTTATCGTATTATTGCCCGTTGAATTTTTCGAATTGCCCCGTGTACGGGCGGCGATCTAATAACACGCGTTTGTCCGTACTCGTGTATATAGAGTAATGGTACGCCATTATCCGTTCACTACCATTGATTATAAACGCCAATATTTATGTTGGTTGTTTACGGCCAAATATAATAGCGAACAACCTACGCGTAGTCATTCCATACAAAACCGTATTTACTCGAAATAATCGTCGCTGGAAGGATTTTTCGGTATTAGCGGTTTTTTATTCGTTAATTAAACCGTTTACTGTTCCAATCGAAACGTAACGATATCGTAAAACGACGACAACAACAACAACAACAACAGCGGTAGTAGAAAAACATCGCAATTTAACGGACGACGAGCTTCGAACGTTACGAACAACGGTTTACCGAGTTTTGCCGGTCAATAGTCACCGGTAATGGGCCGCTCGTGCGCGCGATAACGCGTAATAGTAATTAACGATCGTACCACTGTTGGCGGCGTAGTGTGTAGATTCGATTGCGATTCGTTTGTGTGTGTGTGTGTGTGTGTGTGTGTGGTGGCGTGTCGTTTTCGCGCGACTTGTGTATTGGGCGACAAACGTCGTAACAATGCGTAGGCGAGAGTAGAGAAGAACGGACGGCGCTAACGACGACGTGTGGTGAGCGTGAATGAACGAACGCGGACGTGCGTGCGTGAATGGGGAAAACGCGGGCCGACCGAAGAGACAACGGCGACGATATCGCGCGGTGGGAAAATTCGGGCGGAGGCGTACACCGCGGCGGCCAACAGGTGGTCGGCCAGACAAACAGACGTACACAAATGCGTACGCAATAGTATTCGGCGGCGGCGGCGGCGGCGGTGGCATGAATGGCACGAGAGAGAGAGACAGACCGAGTGTGAGAGCGAACGAGAAACAGTCGTATACGTATATACGCGGTCTCCGTGTCTCTGGCGCGGCGGCGCGGTACGATTACGTTTCCATTCCGAATGCACTCGGCGCGCGCGCCCGACACGCCGGTCCGCGGTTTTCCCCGTTTCGTTTCGAGTCCGACTGGTGGCAGTCGCCCGCCCGTTTTCTCGTTGGCAACTCCTTCGCCGTCGCTATCGTCGTCGTCCACCCACGTGATGGTGTATCCGACGACTGCGTTTATAAATCTATCCACGCGTCGCGTTATACTGTTTTTGCCAATATTTGTCCGTTATATATATATATATAAATATATAGATAACCGCGACGACCGGTTAAATCACGGCCCGTTTAAATACGTACGACCGCGAATATAATCGAATTATGCGCGCGCCGTTACGCGACCGACGACCGTGTATCGTTAATAGCGCTTTATCGACAGCTTTTTCGTCCGGTTGGACAAATAAAGACGAGACGCGGGACCGCGTATTATTCGCCGATAACGCGCGCCCGCACGTTTTCCCGAGGTTCGTTACAGGGCGCGATACACCTAATAATAATACGCGCGCGGTAAACGGTGCACGTTCGGCACGCGGTCAAAACGGATTCGATCGAATTTCGTTATTTCGGAGCGTGAATATTCAACCGCCGAACACGTCGACCGCGCGTAGTTACGTGCCGCCAACGCGCGGAAAATGTGTTATTTTACGGGTCGATTTGTTACCGTTGCGACGCGGCTGTTGATAAACCGCAACGCGACGAGTTGTCGGGGGGGGGGGGAGTTATCGACGATATCACGCGCGTTCCGTATCCCGGAACAATTTGTACTCGCGTCGGCACGGAACGTGAGAGTTGATCGAGACGGGGATACGGTTAGGTGTCCGGTCCGGGATCTGGACGATTATCGTCGGTTAAATCCGAAAAAGAAACACGATATTTTCGCTACGCCTCTCTCTCTCTCTCTCTCTTGTTCTATATATACGTAATACACGCGTAAACGACGAACAGGCGGACTATAGCCGTTTTACTACGAGCATTCGTCGTCGGTCCCTTGGCGGAGCCGGCCGCTGCTGCGAAAAGGGTTTAAATTAAACTCGGTGTAGTACAGCTGTACACGTCTTATACAATCCGATTATTCAAACGTTAATACCGCGCGAAAAGGGGCGAATATATAAGCCTTTTAAAAAATTCATCGTCGTGTTTCTCCCGGGTTAAGAACTCCGTTTGCCGTTCGTGTTTCTTTTTACGCACAAATTACGAAAGATGCGTCGCGCGTGCGCGCGCTGTTGAACGCGCAGGGGCGCCCGGAGTAACGTTTTACTCGTTCCGTTATTATTATTATTATTATTACGTCCGCCCGTATCAACGACGACGTTACGACGACTACCTCTACCTACGGGTCGGAAAATTGAAACGACGTGTATACATATATATATATATATATATACGTTCGCGTATCGCGCTCGGATTTCGAGTACGCCGCGGCGCATTTTAGAAAATGGCCGGAACGCGCGCGCGTCCGAATAGAATAGACGTAATATTTATTGTCACCGGCGGCGGCTGCGATATACAGTATCATGTACGTGCGCGCGGAGTATATAGTTTCCCCCACTCTCGTTGTGTCCCCCGAAATGTCTCCGCCTCTATACAGTCGGAGTACAAAAGCGGATTACCGTGTCTATTGTGTGTGTGTGTGTGTGTGTGTGTGGAGACAAAAATCGGACGCCATGTTCGAAAAACCTTTTGAAAAAAAACTCTATTATGCGTATAACGCGTACATACACGATTTGAAAAATAGACAGTAGCGTACGTACGACGAGAAGCATCAACTATGGTTGGGATACAGTTGGAACGTAAAAAAAAAAACGAACGCGCGTTTCTCGTCTGACTGGCCGCGTATAACAGAAAGAGACTCTCGCGCACAAATGGTAGAGTAGCGCGCATATACACACACACACACACACACACACACACACACACACACACACACACACACACACACACACGCGCGCGCGCACGCACACACGC
>JAIPRN010004357.1:0-15498 GCA_025469175.1 Geopemphigus sp. TES_GeoC_2020
GGCGTTGTACGTGGAAGATGTTTCATCAGTGGCGTCTTAGACCTGAATTCCGGGGGGGGGGGAGGCGGTTGACGTTTAAATAAATTACAATCGGAACGCGTCACGTTATAACGGGAAATTGAAAACTATTTCGGTTTTTCGCGCTTATTATTGTTGACCGAAAATATACGTCCCGTAGGAAACGAATTTTTTTCTAAAAGTTTTCGTAGAAGGGGGCGTTATTTTCCTCTTGTTAGTACGCCACTGGTTATACGGGTACGATTTTTCGGTAAACGCGATTTTCGAATTATCGCGCGTCGTTTAATTTAGGCGACGCAGTCGGTGCCGCCGGTACTAATCCGGCGTTTCGCGTACGAAATCGCGATCGTTAATCGTTCGTTTCCGTCAGCTCAACGGTTAACGAACGCTACCACCGAACATCGGTATACGGTAACGATACCGTTAGATACCGCGGTCCTCGGTTACGGTAAAGCTAGCCCCGATGTCCAGGACCGGAATGTCGCTCCGAAGCGGTTACGCAACGTAAACCCGTGGACGGATCGACGTTCAAAAAAGAAACGAAGGTTTCGGCGGGACGACGGACGTGGCGAACGAAGGCCGTCGAATTCGAGCGTTTCGAATTTTCGCCGGACGACGACCCATTTTGAGAGGCGGACCAACGGTGGCGCGCGTCGATTACCGGACGTTCATCGCGAACGCGACGCGGACCGTCGTAATTATGAACGCGAATTGGGCGAAGCGTTCGGCGAAACGACGTACTAAGAATATCGTTTCGATACGTTTTTGAGTGCCGATTGAAACGGACAACGTTCGTTATTCGGAACGACGGTGACTGTTTACCACGGCGCGAACATTTTCGAAAATCCCGGAAACTCGTACGAAATATATTCGTTTCAAACGAAACGCGCGCGCGTTAGGTTTTTATCCGAATTTCGCGGCCATTTCGTCCGACGAGTAAACGATCGCGTCCGAAACGCGCCCGACGCGGAAAACATTAACGGCGCACCTATTCGCGTCGCGTACGGGCGAGGTTGTTTTTTTTGTTTTCGGTCTTTTCGGAAACCGGCGCCGTGATTTATCGACGGTCGTTCGGACACGGGACGACGGACGGACGTCGATTACGCTACGCGTTATTATTATCGTTACGGATTACCAGGGGACCGTCGTCCCGCGGCCGGATCGTGCGCGTATTATTTCGCGCCGGGCCGCGAAATCGAAAACGTCCCGGTTCGTCCGAAAGAGGATCACGTCTATTATTACGGTACGTCACCCCACCCACCATGGGCTAATCCTGCGCCCCCCCCCGCCGGAGTACACCGCCGCCGTGTTGTTATTGGATCACGTCGAATCGTATTACGTACCGCGTCGCTAGCCTATTTTTACCCGGGGAATTAAATCGTATATCCCGTCGTATTACGTCCGATAATCTACGTTCGGGAACACGACGTACCGTAATTATATCGTTACGCGGGTTATTTTCTTTCCGCGTCTCCCGTATATTCACCGTCGATACGTTCTCGATACGCCCGTCGTTTAAAACGACAAATACCGTCCGACAACTCACTTTCTCTACAATCGCCGTAAACGCGGCACGGCCGCGTCATTCATTACGTCCGCGGCTGTTGACGGGTGCTAGCGGTAAGCGTCCGCGATTGGTAGCCACCCGAACACGGGAACACGAGAACATCGTGTCCGAAAGGAGGCGGCACCGTAAATTTCGTTCGCGTTTTTGGACACCCGCGCGGATTACGACACCACGTTAGTTAGCACATATTATAGAGAGCGGCCGGGGGACGATTTTCCACTAGTTCCTTCGACCGAACGACGGTCGGATTATCTGCCGTACACACGCGGCCTAACGTTATTATTAATTAACCGACACCGTCCCGGAACACGATTTAATACGTCGCCGCCGCATCCTGTTTCGATTCCTTATACTCTCCGTGCCCGTCGATCCGTACGGTACGCGAAAATATCGTTCCAAACACCCGGGGGGGAGAATTCGAGCGGTTTGAAACGTTTGTCGAACGGTTCGAACGTTTCGATAATGGTCGGACGTGTCGCCGCCCGACGACCGAAAACGGAACGTAAAAGGTGCGCCGTTACGACAAAGCGTTTCCGAAACGTGATCGCCTGCTATCCGAACGGGAAATCGATTGCCGCCGAACGTTTTCAACCGGCGGGTACGGTTTTTTTTTCTCGAAGAACGAAACTCGCGGGTTTTCGCTCACGTACCCGGGTGACGAAATTGCCGAATGGCGCGCGACCACGTCGCCGAGACGAAAAGGAGCGGTCGGGCGTAACACCGTGCGACGTCTCGCTGCCAGTTTACCGGTGGAGCGTCGTATGACGATCCGCAATGAGGCACGGGTCCCCGAGAGCCGACGGGATTTTATTATTTTCGTTCAAACGAGGGAGAAAATAAAACGAATTAACGACTGTGTGTATGTTTACGTTGACGTTGTTGGAATTTCAGAACAATAAACGGGCAGGGAAGAAAAGTTACATATATTATTGACACCCATCGACCTTTTTATCGAAAGCCCGCCGGACACGGTCCCTGTCCCGAGGAACGATGGGTTTACTCCGTATTTACTAGTAATAACGTACCCGAGAAAACGGATCGAGTACAAAAATAATAATACCCGCTCGATCGTGGGTGACGTACAAAATTGGACTGACTAGGTGTGTATCGAATAGGTTGGTACGACTATTTACCCTTATGGCTAAACCATTCTCGGGTTAATGGACCGAGTGCTGGATGATACAACCGTTTTTCCGATTTTCGAAACGTTTAAATAACCGTAATTCGCCGGGAAACAATCGTTCGATTGATTCTCTGACGGAGTGTTTACCGGATCGTGCGGCTATTGTTCGGACACTTGAACGGCGAATCGATCGGAAACGACGAATTCGACTACGAAAACACTACCGGCGGGATTAGGTGAACGGTAACGATTCGTCCGGCTGAGCGCGCGTGTGGTGCCGAAGGACGACGGGGATACGCGGGAGGCGATTAAGTCGACTCGAATATAAAAAACGAGATCGAACCCTTCGGCACTTTTACGTACGGTTCGGGCCCGTTTCGTTGTACACGACGTAAAAGACGATCGACGTATGACCAACGATTACGGTTGTCGCTCTTTGGGGCCACCGCCGCCGCCGTATTTTTCGTTTATTAATTATCGATACGAATCGCCGCCGCTAACTTTTCCGCTCCGTGTCGTCCGCATAACTGACGAGCGTAACCTCGGGCCCAATACACCCCGGGCCGATGGTTTGGCAGCGTCTCCGAGTAACCCGTCGAGCGGCTGGTGGGCGGGCCGGGGGGATTTTTCGGAAAACTGGAAACGGTCCAAAACGTGGGGCCAAATGTACTATTATACGAGTCTTTAGATTGCGACGCGTGAGCCGATACGCAATGTATATATATCGTATCCGTTGCCCGGATTCGTTGATAAGCCGAGCGTTATTGTTGCTGTTGTTGTTGTTATGATAAATCGATGGCGCGGCCGTTTTGTTCGGCGGCGAAACGAATAACGAACGATAATCGGCCCCCGCGGCGGGTGGTTCGAGGTGGGGACGTGGGCGCGCGCTGGGGAGGGTCGACCAATTACGGGCGACGAACGCGAGAAGATTAATCGCGAGCTTGACGGAAAAACGCGCGAACGCTCGGTCGATTATTAATGGTTACTAATTACGATATTTCCGGGCGGAATTATTCGATACGCGTGGCGTCGCCACGAACGAAAAACGAAAATATAATAACGAAAAAAAAATAACGCTCGCGGTATAAAAGTGTCCGCGCGGGACGCGACATAAATCGTAACGTGCCGGCGGACGCGTACAACGGCGCTGGTTAGGTGGAAAACATCGGCGCATAAATAACGCGCGCGCGTAAACTTTACGCGGCGATTTAATCAAAAGTAATAATAGATATATGCCCGCGCCGGGAATATAAAACGCGAGGTTTACGTGCCCCCCCCTACAGCCACCACGGACGGGAGCTAAGGATAATTTATAATTCGATAACGCTTACGTGGTGGCGATTCGGAAAAGTTTTCGGATATTTTTTTAACGGTAAACGAAATGTTAAACGGGCGCCGTCGTCCGCCGACGGATTTTACGGAATTCGCGTTACGAGCAGAGCGTTAAAAGCTATTTAGGCACGATGGTCATCCGATGGTAGTCCGAGAGCGTGCGATCTTAAGTGTCCGCAATTTCCGTCGCCGTCGCACGGTCCACTCACACGCTGACAGTCCTCGGTGCGTCAACTAGCAACTGTTCTTAAACGTCCTCGATAACGTAAATACGTTCGCATTACGATAATTCGCCAATCGCTCGACTCGTTAATCTATCCAACCTCGAAAGACTCGAACGCACTACTTAGTCGCGACCTTATCGGGAATTATAACAACCGGACGGTAGTTTCTTTATCGTTTCAACAGTGAAGGGGGGGACGAGGAAGCGGAGCGCGACATTATACAGAGTCGCGAAGTCTACGACGTCGGCGGGAGTCGGTTTTTTTTTTTTTTTTATAAATGTCCGATCCTCGAACCGATCGAGGGACGATTATTTTCCTTTGCCGACGTAAACGTCTGTCGTACGTAACCGAACGGTTCGTGTTTTTGGAAATTTCGTATTTTCCCAGGGGGGGAGTCGGGATAGGGACATTTGTTTAGGGACACGAATCGTTCGAAAACGGTGGAAAAGTAACGAAACGAACGGACAATATGGTCGCGATTCCGACGGACACACGGCGCGATTCGCTCGTTCGAAACGGTTCGGGAAAATGGGCGAACGCGGTAATCGTTTATTACGGTCGGCGACGATAGTTTTATTAACGTTTTACGAGCTCACGATCGGTTCCGCGTCATCGAACACTCGTTTGTCCGACGACGATATCCGGGGGACGTATCCGCGCGAACCGTACGCCCTTTATTTCGAACACGCCCGCCATTGGACCATCCGACACACTTTCCGTCTCATTCCCGTCGATCGGCACATAGGCCTGGCCGGTACGTTCATGAATCACGACCGTCGGCGTGTGCCCCCCCCCACGGCGCGGGTTTTACGGATTTTCGCGACGGTTTTTATAGGCGCGTTTGTTCCGAACGTAACGCGGACGAACGACGGTCCATTACCTACAAAAAAAAACAAAAAACCGCGGCGATGGCGGTGGGCAGGCGCGGATAACGGCGGCTGTAAGAAAAAAATGGAGAAATAACGTACATTCTTCGTTAACGGCGACGATTTGTCTTCGTTAAACCCCCTCTTCCCCTTTCCCCGTTAAAACGAAACGCGGCTACGTGCCGAGTGGGCTGACGGTTGGGTAACCGCGTTAAACGCAAGACGGCGCCCGGGACGTTAAATAATTTTCGGTTTCGGGCGAATAAAATTGGTAAGCGAACGGATTTAATATATCGACCGCCCGGCCGATCGTCGAGTCTGCCCAGGCGCGGGGAACGTTCGCGAACACGCGATCGCCGTCGGTTCGTCGCCCGTAAGTCGGGGGGGGAATCGTCGGTGGATTCTTTTATCGTTGTATATGTATAAATTGTCGGGAAGGGTTCGAACGGACGTTCTTCCGGCGGTATCGTTCGTATTTAATCGATTCGAAAACTTACCCCGTCGACCGAAAATAAAACGGCCGAATAAACCGTTACGTATTGCGCGGCTTATCCGACCGCACCGCCGGTTTGTTAAAACGGCCGCGATTCGTCGTCGCTTCCTAACGATAACGACCGCCGTATTTTGTAATACGAAAGCACGGAGGAAATATAACGCGGCCCGTTTTTTTCATTCGGTCCGTATTTGTTAACCGTGACCGGTAAAATGGAGCGTTAATTGTGCACTTGTAAACCGTTGTTGGACGTGGAAAAGAGAAAACGGGCTTCGGTACCGGAAAAGCTCGAAATTTCGTTATAATATTTCGGCGAAAAAAAAATAAAACAAATTTCCCGTTTAAAACGAAAATCGCGTTTCTCGAGTTTCTACATTATTTGTTTACGAACACGTATGCACGTCTACGTTACGAACATTACGTGGCTAAACGTCTTCGGGTTACGGCGAATTAACGATCGATTTTCGTTTTCCGGAAGAAAATATAAAAACGTTTACACAGTGCCCCGAAACGATTTCGAAAATCGTATTTTTCGCGAAATTCGATTACTTAAGGGTCAGGGGTTTGCGGATTACGTTTAGTAGTTTACGAACGTAACCACCGCGCTCGTTTGCGCCCACAAAAAAAAATCGAACGCGTCGTAACCGCGCCGACCGTAATCATCAAGTCCCGGACGTTTCCGGGCGCGATCGATTACGAACGGCCCGCATCGCGTTTTCGTTTTGGCTACGGCGGAACGAACGAACGTACGCGGCCGATTTCGTTACGGCACGGGTAATTGTGGCCGTCGAATTAACGCGGTACCGTGCCCGACCGATTAGCGGATCATTTGTACCGGTCCCGCGCTATTTACACGCCGCCGCTGTTTTATGTTTGCAGACGACAAATCGCCCACGGGTAGCCTGAACTGTTTGCTGGCCAGATCCCTGTGCAACGAGGACCCGTCGTGTTTCAAAATCATAAACCTCGTGCCGAGCCTGTGCGGCAACGAAATAGGTAAATATAGCACACCCGGACGGGACGTTTTCGCCCGTGTCGTGTTTATTTACCACCTGCTCCACAGCCGCGCCGCGTAGTCGGCCAAGCAAATAATACGGCCCCGTTCGTGTATACTCGAGTATCGACGGGCACAGCGAACGCGATTATTCGTTCCGGGGCCGTACGCAACGTTCGTACGAATCGACACCGCTAACCGGCGCGGAAACACCGACCGTAATAGTGTTCGGTTATTCTCACCGTCGTCGTTAGCGCGTTCCTCCTAGACGCCCGTCCGATAACATCCCGCACTCGTTGTTGTCTTCCCGTTAGGAACCGCGCGTCACACAAGAACGCGGACGGCACTCGACGGTCTTTGCGTTCCAGGTGGGGGGGGGGAGGACTCGATCAAAAAAATGACTCTCTCGCCTCGCCCGGCGGCGTACAAACGGAAACGCGTTTTACCGGTATATTGTTCACCGAGTACGGGCCGCGGCCAACGTTAAAAAACGAACGAGACGGTTTTCGTTCGGGGCACGCGCTTAATCCGAACCCGACGTTTTCCGTATCAATCATGTTTACGCGCGCGCGTGCGCGTGTGTGTACGGCACGTACCCGGGAATTCGTTGGAAAATATTACGACGCGAATTCACGCGGCCGGGCTATACGATACAATAGACCGGCGTGTCCAGGGGATGGGGGCGGTTCGCCGAGTGATTTAGGGGGTCTTTTTATTTTATTCGTCGGCTCTAGCGGTTTCGAAAGAGACAAAATCGAAATCGCGCGCGTAATTAATTACAGTCCGGAACGGACGTTGTTCGTTTTTTTTCTGACGGGGGGGGGTATCGAAATACGGAATTTTAACGTCGAACAGTCGCGCTAATGTTTATTCGAGTGAAACGCCGGCGATCGTATTCTTTCGCGAACGATAAATACCGAGGCGTGTTCGAAAAATAACGGAAATTTTCGTTTTTTTTTTTTTTTTTTGAAAAAACTATTCGTCTCTTTGGAAGTAGTCTTCGTTAGATATTACGCGCTTGTGCCAGCGCCGCTTCCAATGCCCCGAAACGCTTTTCGGACTCGATCTTTGGGATAGCCTGTTTTAGCGACGCGCTTGTAGCGCTTGTACAACGACGACCGTTTGAGGTTCTCTTTATTTTTGGAAACAGAAAAAAGTCACGCGGAGCCATGTCTGGCGCGACACGGAGGCCGAACGTATACGGCGGAACGTTGTATCATATTTCAAGGGCAAGTTAACGTAATAAAAGGAAAAGAACGTTCGGACTCTCCGTATCCGCGAAATTAAAAAAAAAAAATCCCCGTTACCGTTTTGAACACGCCTCGCGATCGCCATCGTCGAATAAGTGGAAAACAGTGTTTTCGCTTATCGCGCCGAAACAAATGGGGTCGTCGTCGAACCGGCAAATTTCACGGCAAATCGTTTTAAACGGTTTGCCGACAGCTAGGAGAAGGCGTTCACGTACGGTTTATTGCCGACGAAATGGACCGTAAGTAACGTTCGTACGTTTATCGTTTTTACGAAAAGTTACGACGGACTGGCGAGGGACTCGCGTTGCGGCGTAATTACGTCCCGATATACTTGGTCGCGCTACACCGTTTCCGACCCTTGCGAATCACGCGGGCCAATCGACAATACGCGTCGATATTGGTTAGCTCGGTAGATGTTGTACGGCTATTTAAAACGGTTATTACGCGCGCAACGTTCCGAATTGTGTACGCTATTCGGTAATTAAAACATGAAACGGGAAACAATCGTACGTTGGCTGGCTCGTCGGGATCGTTCGCGTATTATTCGGTCGTCTATTTATCGAACGACGGCGTATTGTAATAACGAACGGTTTCCGCGTTCGCCGCGTCGATTACCGAAATCGTTTCGAAACAATAGCCAGCCGACGGTCGGCCGACGACGAACTTTGCCGACGTTTTTCGTCGAACGACTACAATTTTAATTACGCCCAGCCCTCGCCCGTCTGGACGGACGGTACTTTCACTCGGCGCCGCTCGTGTTCGAACCTAACGATAGTTCTCCCAAAACGGCCGACCGTTTCGCGTCATAGACGTACACCGTTCAATTAACCGTTCGTACCGCGTACGGTATCCGTCGGGGTTAGCCGGGGGATGCGGAAACTTTCCGTCTATAAATAACGTCGGCGATTCGCGAAATATCGCTTTGCATACGAACCGTGGACGCGACCGTCCGACGCCCCTGCGCGCGGGACCGAAACGGGCGAACGTAATTCACGACAAGGGTTTCCGCGTCTTACGGCCCGTTCGGAATGAATTTTGGCGGCGCGGTCGTTTGCGAGTGGCGCATTCGTCGCGATTTGTGTTCGGAAGTTCGCGTTACGCGGAGAACGCGTCGGTTACGGCCGAAATATTATATTTACGCGCGCGCGTATATTTACCGGTTTGTATATAATACTCGGTGGGAGGGCAGGTGGATACGTTTTATATTAAAAAAGAAAAAACGGTCGACCCGTTTCTTCGGGGAAATTTTAAATTATACCGTCGCACGCGCGAATAAACAGAAAAAAAACCGCCTCCAAAATAAAGCCGTACACACACACACACACAAAGTCGCGAACTCCGACGAACGTCGCGGTGAGCAACGCAGTACGGGTAGAGGGGAAAGGTTTAGCAAAAGGGCCGTGCGTCGGGTGACGGTATTTTCTCGATCGGACGCGTACAACGGCTCGGTCAAATAATAACGATAATAAAAAAAAATTATACGTGTACTATAATATATATATGTGTGTGTGTGTGTAGAAATATACGGCGCGGTCTAATAAAAAAGTATAATGTATGGTTTTATCGAAAACCCGTATAATATATTTTTTCGCGACAAAAAAAAGAATCGAAACTTTATACGTACACACGTATATATCATCCGCTGGGAAAACTAAAGCGCGTACGAGAAAAAAAATCCGTATAAATGTATACGGGAAATAATTCGCACAGACAGCCGACGACGGTGTACGTATTTTCTATATTTCTCTATAACGCCGTACGCGCACGTGTGCAAGCCCCGCCGGAGATCGAGCGAGATAGAGAGCATTAACGCCGTCGAGCGAATCGTTTTATTCGTTTGTTCGTCGTATATATTTATATAGGCGGGCGTTGCGCGAGAACGCGAAATGGGAACGAACGAGAAACGTTCGCGAGTCGTACGAGATGGGGAATCGACCGCCACGAACGGGACCCGATCGTTTCGTAACGTCCGAATTTTCGGTACCCCCCGGGTTCCCGTAATTCGAACGTTTTCCGCGGCGGTTCGTATTGCCGTTAGTTATACCGGAGAACGAAAAACGTATAATCGTTACGTGTTCGAAAACGGGCGATATTTACGAATTCGCGAAGGGATTTTTCGGTAGGCGCGTTTACGTTAAACGTACGTCGTTCGTCTAATGGCGACGCGACGATCGTAATGTGACAAAATTCGCCAATACCAACGGGCGACAAACGAAAACGTCGACTGAACGGAGGGCCAAGTATCTCAGCGTATCAGTCCTCCCTCGCGGGACGTGATTATTGTATGGCCGTCGAAATATTTCGAACCGAAACGGTTATTATTGCGCGTAGAGTTCGGCGGGGCGAGTTTTCGTTCACGTTTGCACGGCGACGAGAATAACGCGTGAAGGATATTTCGTACCGTAGAGGAGAATCGCGCGTCCGGTATCGTTTGGATTAGGCGAATAGAACGGAGGTGGGTGTACGTAAAGGATAATATGGCGACAGAAACGAATAGTCCGACGGGCGGGAACGTTAACTAAATTTCGGCGTCGCGGAAACGTTTCTTTTGACGGATGGTTAGGTTAGTTAAGCTACGGCGTTACCGCGAGAACGAACCGTAATACGTGACGTCTATATGTTTTATAAGTATGTATATCGTATTAGTTGGAATATCGAAAGTGACGAAATAATGATTTATAGCGAACGAAAAACCGACGTACTCGCGCGTCCATATTACTTATGTACGTCGACGGGTATCGTAATGTATACGGATTTTGTGGGGAGCGCGGGGTCGAACGGGTGTAGAACGCTAACGGCGGTGGTGCTCCGCGACGGTAAATACCGGCGGCGTACGATTTTACTTGACGTTCGATGGCGTAAACGAACACGAACGACGCGGCGCCATTTCGAACGAATAAGGTTATCGGACGACGAGTTCGTCCCTTATCCAAAAGGCGTCACGAACGTACGCATATCTATTAAAGATTGTTTCAACCTATACGCGTGTGACGTACGTAGATGGAGCGTGTCGGTTACGCGGCCGAACGTCGTCAGGTACGTGCCCGCGAACGGCGTAACGTCCCGTTCGTTTTCGTAAATTTCCCGATTGTTATACGCGAACGTACACTGTCGTCGCGTCGTTCGACATTGACGCCGGCCGATTTCCTATAATTGGTCGGGACCATTTCGGATTGACCGCGACGTTTTATCGAATCACGCGCGAAATGATTGTAAAGAAAAGATCATCGCGCGGTGTTCGACCGGTTCGTTCGTCCGTGTGTCAACGGGCCAAACACGATTGTCGTCCGTTTTTAAACGTCCGCTTTGCCGTTGGTTTTACAGTGTCGTGTTCGACGAACACGGTGGTCAAGTGCCGGGCCGCTCTGAAAACTCTCCAAGCGTTCCCGTTCTTCAAGCCGACGTGCCTGTGCCGGGAGCCGAAAGTCGACTACGAATGCAACTCGTTCCGTAATTTTTTGTTCGACCATCCGTGTAACTTCACCCAACGCAAAGGTAACGTGACAAAATTTATGCACGATCTCGTACACGGAAACACTAGAGTCGCTAGAACGCGCGCGTGTAATAATGACAATACCCGAATAACGGACGGAAGGATGTAGCGAACGGATACTATGTGTGGACGTTTTATATATACATATACGACTACGGGGATTTCGTTTACGGTGACGGATCGATATAGCCGAAAACGGTCTGCTCGGAGAATCACAAAAGTCACGAAATAGCGTTCGACGGTTGTCCGAGACGTTTCGCGTCGAAAGAACGTTTCGTATTTATTCTTCGACTCGAGTCTCCTGTGAAATCGTTACGCTTGTACCGGCCGCGCACGCTGACCTTTTCCACCCATTCGAACTGTAGCCGTTGTCTCGTCGGTATATTTCTGTTCTCGACGAAAATCTTTGCCGTCCGAACGAAACGGGAACACGAACACGTCAAATAGTGTTGGACGCGACGAATCGGGCGAGCGGTCCTAATTCGTCGGTATAACGCGCGGTTGTTTCCGAACGACGTCGTCCGTCTTCTAAAGTCGCTTAGCCGCGTGTTTAGCGTACGTTTCCGATGGTCTACCGACATCTATAATAATAACAATAATAATATCGCGACAAAAAACGGAAAATACGGTTTATTATCATCGTGACGGATGTCGCCGTATACACGCGCGATAAGGCAGTACGTTTATAACGTCTACCGGTTTCAAGATGTAAAAATACCGGCGGAATGAACGCGCCAGAAATATTTTTCGTAAGTCGTTCGTTCGTTATAGTGACCAATAGAATCTCGGC
This sequence comes from Geopemphigus sp. TES_GeoC_2020, assembly GCA_025469175.1. Lineage (NCBI taxonomy): Eukaryota > Metazoa > Arthropoda > Insecta > Hemiptera > Aphididae > Geopemphigus > Geopemphigus sp. TES_GeoC_2020. The sequence continues at coordinate 12,151 of JAIPRN010004357.1, forward strand.
CCCCGTCGGGATACTCGACCTTTTCCGACGGAACCGTTTTCTGAACGACCGAATAATTATTCGTCCCGAGGATTCGTAGTAATCGGATTGTGTACGTCGTTTGCGATACACGAATCGCGGACATTTACGTCTATTTCGGAACGCGAAACGCGTACGTTTGAACCGTCGCCGGCGTATCGCTTTTAAATTAATTAGACGAAATAAAAAAAAAAAAACACCAAGCATTTCGAAGAAAGTATCGCGAGTCTAGGTTATCTCGTCTTTTGACGTCGAATAGTCGCGCGAACTTTTACGAGCCGTCTCTCAAACACGAAGGGTTCAGTCGTTTTCGGCTCTATCGTTCGGAAAACGAACGTTTTCTTTGCACAGCCGCGGCTTATCGGTCGACATCGTGCGCGTGGAATTCGAATTGGACGTTTTCGGCTGATCCGATGGTGGAAACGATTATAACGCAGGACGGTCCTCGTACACGTCGGCGGATCTTTAACGAATAATTTCGTGAAATAAACGGACGAGTTTTACGATTTCGCGGTGCGCGCGTTTAAAATAATCATATTTTCCGCTTCGGGGAAAAAACCGGCTGCGTAAATTCTTGCCCGAACGACTTCGAAAACGGCTCAAAACGCCGACGCGTCGAATTTAGTTTCGCGTTTTTTTTCTTTTTAAATTATCGACGCGGTTTGCCCGGCTATTATAAATAACGCGAAACGGGAACCGAACGACATCGGCGAGGAGACGTACTCGGTCAGTATTATTGACGACGAACTCTACGATTACATTTGTTCCGGAGTCGGAAAATGTCGCGACGTATTCCTCGAGCGTACGTCGTCGGAGCGATTTGTTGGCGAAATGACGGGACGGTCTCGACGATTGTCCGCGCCCGCGTTAAACGATCTTCGGCCGCACGTGTTTTTTTAATTACGATGTCCCCCTTTTCGCGTTATTGTCGGGGCGGTCCAGGACCCTGACCCAATCGAATTCTGACGTTCCAAACGTCCGTTCTCGGACACGTTTGTCCGTTGCGATGCGGACGGTTGTGCACGCGACGATCACTACACCGTTCTTACGTACGATCGCGTAGCGATTACGGCAACATCGACGATCGTCGTTATACGAACATGTCGATTTTCTACGAGTTTTACCGATTTTCGTTGTCTACTTTTCGTCATTTTAGGTTGCCCGGCCAAGATCAAAGGTAACGTAGCTCAATCGACACGGCGTAACAACGTTGCTCTCGTGTCACGTGTCGCGCTGTAACGATTCCGTATTCGTTTTTCGTTACGAGAAATAATCGTCAGGGACCGTTCCCGGACGTATGCCCGGTTGCGTTGTTGCGCTCGCAAAAAGGTCACGTCGACGCGCTTTTTATACGAATCGCCTTAATTCGGGTCAACTCGGTACCGTCAAATCGCTATTGAATAACCGTTGTTTTTTTGAAATCGTATTCCAATCGATTTACGTTCGCAAAGTGTTTTGTTGCCTTGTTTACGATATGCGTCCGTACGATGATACGTTCGGGACAAACGAACCGCCAAGCGATTTCGCAAAAACACACCGCGTCCAGTCACCACGCTGTTTTCGTGTACGGTAAATATTACGTTGTACGTACGCTACGGAACGAATACAAACAACCGGGGATGGATGGGGGGGGGAATCGTTTTATTTTACAAGAAAACATTCGACGGTTTGTTTTCGACGTCTAGACGCGCGAGTGTTGCGATCGTGTCCGGCGAATACGTTTATTTAAACGTACGTTATTAATAAATAAAACGACGTAAATACCGTTTTGTTTTCGTCGGGTTTTCGGGGCGATTAGCGTAACTCAACGCGTTCTATCTAAACTTTATCCGTCTACGAGCCGTACGGGGGCCGAACATATTTTATCGGGTCGTTTTGGCGCGGTCACCTTGGCGTTAACTACTTTGGCGCGAAGCCGTTTTGGCGTGAACCCACGTAAGCTCGATAAATAAATTTATATATCGCGCGTTATAATCGAAATAAATATCACACGCCCGGACGCGGAAATTATTCAAAAAACTTCCGATCGAAATTCGAAAACCGAGTGTTACTACTAATTCGACGATAGCGATGTTTAATCGTCGAAAGTGTCGATACACCCGAGTGAAAAATAAATTGGTTTCGTTTTTCAATCTAAATTATATTCAAGTAGTCGTATTACGCGACGATAATAACGGTAATTAACGCTTAACGGTTTCGGCGCCTAGGGAGGGGGGAGTTAAATATAATTTAAAATTTCGAAAAGAATTTATCGAATAGGATTCGAATGGATTCGATGTTCTTCGAGTTTGGACATTATTAAAGGTACCCTTCCCCCCGACGACGCAGTTTCGTAAAATATTTTTTCACTTCCTCGACCGCGGCGTAGTTTGGTACGGATGCGAATACGACTTGGCGGTTAGGTGGCGGAAATTTTCGCCTACGGTCGGTTGGCTGCTCGCGTGGACGTTACCTACGCGCCGTTTCGCGTTTCGGTTACGTCTTATCACTACTAGGCACTTACACGTCAGTCGGTAAGTGAACATGAATGAAATAACCGCTTGTAAACGAATTATATCTCGACGAAACGCCTACGACGGTAATAAAAAATGATTTTATTTAAAATATAATAATACGGACGGCGTGTGGTCGTACGCGGTGTACGTAACAGTCGTTTCGGGATCGAAATCGTCTGCGAAGAACGTTTGGAGATGCGCGCGGAAATTTAAAATTTCGTAAGATAATTAAAAACGTTTTTTTTAGAGCGCGTTAAACTGTTCGAATTGAAAAGGACGGAAAACGAAATAAAAGTTCGCGCGATAAATTCTTTTGAAGTACGAGAGTATCCAATTTGATAATGGGAAAAATTTTCACCGTTTGCGTAAGTAATTACGGCGTCCGTACCCGCGGTGTTAATTAATTCGACGTCTCATTTGTGTGTAAGATACGTTCGGTGTACGCCGTCCCTGGAGAATATGCCGGGCACTTGCCTGACGACGACGACGCGTACGAGCGTGGATAAATAATATTAAACGACGCGAGAGGCGCGGAGAAGAATTTAGTAATACTCCTCGCGTGTGGTGATCGGTGGCGATTGATGTAACGTCGCGAAATCTCGTACCTATATAACGTCGGTGTGTAATTGAAGGTCGGCGAGGGTTCGTATGGACTTTTTTTCTTTATTATTTTCGAACGACGACGAACGATGTCGGCGGGAACGACGAGAGTGAAAGAGTAAGAAAGTGTGTGTGTGTGTGTGTGTGTGTGTGTGTGTGAGAGAGAGAGAGAGAGAGAGAGAGAGAGAGAGAGAGAGAGAGAGAGAGAGAGAGAGAGAGAAAAAAGAGAGACAGA
>JAIPRN010004358.1:0-15483 GCA_025469175.1 Geopemphigus sp. TES_GeoC_2020
TATATATATATATATATATATATATAATACGATACTTTTTAACAGTTAGTGATTACGATAGTGCTAATATTATACATATATCCACAATATTAATCACGATTAAATTTAATGAACGTGTTTTGTGTCTTATTCAACTATTTTTACGACATCGTAAACTTTACTAACAACAATGTAATTCACTTACGAATAATATCGGTAAACTAATTCCGACAAATGAATTAATTAGATAAAACCCAGTGAAAATAATATAAATGATATAAATGATTGCTCCAACTGAACTTCAGAAAATACAAAGTAAAATGCGTTTATTTACGTTTACAGTATTTTTATATATTTTCAATTTTTTTTGATAATTGTTGAACATTTCTCAGTACTACTATTTACAATTTGGACTTGTCTGTTAAGAGTTCGTACGTAAATTCCTTATTTACTGAAAACATTTATGTAGCCTTTGTATGTTACCAATTTTAATCGGTGATTTTGCTTTATTTATTTAGAGTATCCACTCGTACATTTATGGTAAGACAACCTTTTAATACATCCCATCATATTTCGGAATTATTTAACTATACTTTGTGATAATTACACTCGTACTTTTATAATTACGACTAGCAAAGTTACACTTAATATTTACGTAAATCAATGAAATTCCAAACGTTATTCTAATGCGCGCGATAAATTGACTATACCAATATACGCTAAATTTCTTCACGTTTTTTTCCCCGAAAATACGGTATTATTTTTTTGTAATAGTAATAATTATTATTGTGCTTTTGACTTGATCAATTCGAATTAAATAATGTCCATGCTTATGTGTGTATAACAAGCATAAATAGTATAACGACTATCAAATAATATTAAGTGGATAGATTACATAAACTTCAGAGTATGGAAAATCAAAATTTGAAAATAATTTATTTCGATCCATATCATATTCGTTATCAAATATGATCGATTTGTCAACTTATCGAATTCGTTAACTGATGACGTTCCAGCTTGATTGCAGATATTATTATACGTTTCCATCTGCTCACCCTCGAAATAAATATTATAATAATTTATAATAAATATAATTTATTTATAATTGGTACCCACATAGACAATAAATATATACAATTTATAAATTTATCTATGCAGACGTGTTCAATTGTGCTTCCATATTAATCTAGACGTACTTTCGTTAAACCATTGCATATATTTTTATCTGAACCCGACACAATTTAAAACTCTCTAGATCACCCTGTACAGTGTATATTACATGGGGTAGTATCGGTAAAACGGTTACCAACGGACCGAGACCGATCGCCCGCCCTGTGACAATGGACGCAACTATATATAACATATATTCAACGACAGTCTCTCGCTGTTGTTTCCCCCAAACCATCATCGTCCACACGAACGTTTTAAGTTTGTGTGTGTGTGTGTGTGTGTGTGTGTGTGTGTGTGTACAAGAGATGGAGAACAAATAAATCGGAAACATCGATGTTATGTTTCCGGTTATCAGTTCTGTGACTTTCAGACGTATCGGCGGTACAGACACGCGTGTCGATTTCGTCAACCCCGTTGGCCGTTGGAACTTATATTCCTCGTCATCCGAGAGATCGGTATTACAATGTAATAAACGCAGGGTGATTTTTTCATCACAAACTAGCGATTATCGCCATAATATATAAAACGAATTCTGTCTCGACGTTCTATTTATTCGTTGTCAAATAATTTTAGAATAACTTATACGATATTTTTAATATATGATACCCACTCATTGCATTACAAAGAATCTATTTTGTTGCCTTATTAGATAAATGTAAACTTTTTATTTTGAAATAGTAACATTTATTCATTTTTATATACATCCTATACAATTAAAATAAAATAAAAAAAACGCTTTTTAAATTTTTAGTTTCAATTCTCCAATTGGAAATATGTAATTATTTTTATTTAAAATTGCATTCATAAATGTCGTATAATCAAAATTTGTCATATATGATCTTTAGGCACTTAATTAAAATAGAAAATGATTTCCGTTTCGCTATTCTGCAATATGAACTGATCTTCTCGGACAAAATGAAGTCATATACAAAGTGGTAACAATAATACCTTGAAGTGACATGTTTGATAAAGCATCTTCAGGAGTGTTTACTTTTAATATTTTTCAAGCAATACTTCTCTATTCAACTATATCCTAAACTCCGACCATTGAAGTTCATGGTTAAACTTTAATTTTTAAATTACATAAAAATGAATATTTTTTCTCTATTTTCTCAATTTCTCAGTGTGTATGAACAATATGTATAAAATTGTAGTTTTCTAAACTTGCGCATAATACCGTACTATTAATATGGTATAAGACTATGATAGTTAATAAATTGTTTTAATTCGTTAAATTAAATTAATACTAAAATATAGTTTTAGTTAAATTTAATTAATAATTAATTGTATTATTACGTTTTACGTTCACTATTCAAATGATGAAAGTTAATTTCATGAAAATATTAACTCGATTTAAGTTGAAATATTTTAGTTGCTAATAAAAGTAGACAATGTGAATTACGTCGTTTAGTATGACTAAAAAAAGTGTTTACTTTTTAAATAAATATAAGGTACTTAATAATTACAATACCGTCATAGATCGAATAACTAAAAAATATATTTACCATGTTTTTTTACAGGGGAAATGCTTTAATACGTCATCTAATTGACATTTTATGCATATTTAATACGTATTGTTTATCTTTTAAAACAAAAAATGTTTATCGTCTGATCTAAACAATATGAGTATAGCTATGTGTAGGGATTGTTACGTTATTTAAAAATATTTACGAATAGCCAATTTAATGTTTTTCGTCCCTCATATTAATTTATGATCAGCGTTCTCATGTTAATCTTAATGCACAAAATACTCGGTTATTAATATTTATAGTTCTATTGAATATGATAAACAATAGAACCAATGCCTTAATCGTGCATTTTTATAAAAAAATTCACTTAACTAAACAAAAAAATTTTTCGTTTTATTTAAGCTAGATGTCTAATTATAAAATATGCATATGAATTAGTGTACTTATATAGCTGGTATGTTCTAGAGGAACGATTGATATTTTATTATTGAACATATGTTTTCTGTTTACCATATATTATAATATATTGCGATATGGTGTTCAATTACAGTGGGCTCTGCAATATGTAAATTACCTATTGTTCGAGACATATGCCAGAACGAAGACGTAATAAATCTAAGAGTTATTGTCGTTTGCCCGGAAAGATATAATGTAGTAGATATGTATATATAATACCTTTAAAGATTTGTGCGATTCTCCGCAGTCTTATCGTTTTCGACAAACACGTTGCATATAATAACATATATATGTTAAAATATATTGTATATATTGGACGATCAATATTGGCAATATTAAACATTTAACTTGTTAAAATAACCAAATTATTATGTCTTGACTTCCAATATTTATTAATAATACAATTACGAATAACGACCGTTAAATTGGCTCCCAGTAACGGGGAATAATATTCTTCAATAAATGGTTTTTGAAATGTATTTTTAACGAAAATTGAAAATGTACGTGACATCAGTATTGTTCAGTTAAGGTCGTATAGTATAATAACTCCAACCCATTTGAGGAAGCATCTTGTGTGTGGAAATTTTTCCTACTTGAAAATATCAACGTCTGTAGAATATGTTGCAAATACTTTGCGTGTTTGGAACTCATATTCCGTAATACGAAATTCTTCTCGATTCATCGTGGAAAATCATTTTAGATAGGTAACAAGGAATATTGAGTAGTTAAGAACAACTATGACAGAGGGGGGAAAAATCGAAAACACTTATATTGAACAACACGGTGAAAAGTTAAAATTTTTTACAGTTCATGTTCGATGAAATTTACAAAATGACTTATGAAAATATTTTTTTGTCAAAACTAAGTAATCGATATATTAGTTTTGGCTTTCAGTTCGGATGAAATGGTATTATAAAATGGTAAATTTACAAACATGATTTGTTATTAAAAATGTTATCATATATTATTTTATTTATTTTTGTAATGATATTTGATTTTTAGGTACCTTCAATATTAAAACACGCATTCTTAATCACCCTTCGACAATGTTATCTGGCACTCATGGTCAAAATATATACATACGACGTTCGTGCTGCTTCCGTGTACACACCTATAATAAAATATATTATTATATCACATGTATGTATGGAATTTGTGTCTCCGTATGGTCTCAGCAATTGACGCGGTACATAATATTTTAGAACAATGGTGAAGGTCACTGGTCAAAGTGTGTAGAAATAATTAATTTTTATAGTTAACTCTTTTTATCCTCTCTCTCATTTTTTCCAAAATAATACATCCTTCGTTCCGCATTTGCAAAATGTGTAACTTTATATTCGTTACATTGTAATTTAATAAACGATAGATTTCTGTTTAAAAGGAAATACTTACATAATAAATGTAGTTTGTTATCATTTAAATTGGTTAATTATTTTTAATTATGGGGTTTTTTTTTATAAAAGGATGTTCATATATACGTTTATTTTAAAGATAGGATATATTTCTCCTTTAAATTGTGTGTAAAAAGTCAGTGGTATTGTCAGCTTAAAATTATATGAAATTGTTCGTTTGTACTTCTATAAATATAAAAATAATACACATCATAACAAACCAAACTAATAAAAATATACCTCGCTATTCTTATAATTAATCCAAAAGAATATTTTCGAAACTAGTCAGAGTTAAAAACGAGAATAAATTGTCGCTTTACAATGTAATCTGTCAATGTTGATAATTATGTCTACAGAAAATGCTGTTTTACAAACTGTTAACTTCGAATAAACATTAATTCTTGGGAAAAGCAAGAAAGAGACTTTCGCATAAGCCAAAATTTTAATTAGTTTATGATTGAAAAAATTTAACTTTTTTTTATAAGATTTATAATAATTTATTAATTTATTAATTTATAACAATTATGCAAAATTATTTTAAATGATTATTAATACCTTACGATTACAACGTTTAGGAATATAATTAAATGTGTCATTTAAAGTTTTAATTTTAATATATTTTATATTTTTAGTATCAATATTAATATAATATATTACTACGCGATTAATATTTTCTTATATCTGGTAATATTTTAGTATTTATCTTAAAACTTAGCGAGAATGTCATTGATTAAATTTGAAGATGTATATTTAATCAATGATAATATTATTTGCTAACAATAACTAATTATTAAGTTATGTGTACATCAATGTGGCCAATACCGTAATGTTCCAACAGAGGTTGAAAATTGGACGGTAGTTGTTTTTAAATTTCGTTCAAAATTTTTAATTAATTATCGGTTCTTGGGTTCAACAGGTTTTTATCCATACTCGATCAATTCACCGGAGCATATAACACATATACATATATATAAACGTTTGCGTCTTGACCATAACTTATTGTTACGCCACAATTGTGCGGTTAACGTGTATTCGGGATAATCAAATTTATCATAATTTTAAACGCGGCGGCGACGCAGAAGTAGCACGATCGAGGTTAACCGGATGCACTTAACCGCCGTGTGACAGAAAAATCACCGTAATACACACTCGCTGCGGAAACTGTGACGTACGCGTTTCCCGGCAAATCGTTTCATGGCCAGGTCATCCACGGAACGGCCGCAAAACCGAGCGTCCATTTTAATTTAATTCCGTCCGAGTTCATAAATTGTTTCCAAATTAAAATCCATCTTGAGAATTATCGGTATAAACAATGTAAATGTACGAATATGTTATCAAAATAATTCGCGTTATTTAATGGGGAGGGGAGGGGACATATATCTTAAGAAGAGTCAATAGTTCAGAAACGCGTTTTTAATATTCGATCGTTCTTGTTATTTCAATCGAAATTACTCGTGTGGAAACAACCGTTTGTTATGATTTTGATGGCGTTCAAAAAAAGAGAAAAATTACGAATTCGCGCACTTCGATAATTCAGATTTATTCGATACGACGGACGACCGATTTCAAAATAGTTTGGGGATTAGCAGTCGCTAGGCTATAATTTAAAAAACGTATCATCGTCTATGAATTTAAAGACAATTTCGTCATTTGTTATTATTATGTAATGCACGATTTGTATACGTGTACTGGATATTTAATTTATTGACTTTATGAAATACTGTTATGTGTAAGTAATTATCGGCATATGATTACGATATAATTATAATAACGATAATTATATCATTAAATATCTCGAGAAACCGGTGCTTGTGTTCACATTTTTACGGATTGTTGGAATTTCGAAAATCGTAGTATAGCGTGGATTTGTATATAATTTGTATTCTGATTTCGAAAAAAGCGAGGCGTATATTTAAGCACTTAAAAAATGTGCCCGACAGGACTCTGTCATCAATAGGGAATCGTAATAAATATTATAAACCCTACAAGTAGGCGTTTATAATTTGTATTTATTGTTAGAGTAGCGTGTCTATTAAATTGTTTCAAAACAACTATTAAACAATAACGACATACGTTTAATTCATATTTCATAACGTTACCTACGCTAAATGCTTTAATAATACGTAATATTAATGAAAATTTACAATATAAATGTAATTAACTAACGAGATTACGCTAGCCCAGCCCGAATCTGGACAATAAAGAGAAGTAGTAATTTATTCGTGTAAATATTACATAATATTCGTATTGACTTTTATATAGTCTACGCCGTTACTTGTAACACGAATGTAGTGACGATGATGAGGAAATAATGACGGCATAAACTGTCTACCGACAAGATTGCAATTCGCTTAAATTATCGTTAATTCATCGCTTAAACATTTAACGATATTACAATTAATAATGTACCACGACGATAATTGTTAACGGTTTTAGTAGCTCGTATTTAAATTATTATTAATAATTACTATACAACGATAAAAGTTAATAATTTTCGATAACGCGAAGGCATTTTGGACGGCAATTCGAAAATCCAGACTTAAATATCGTAAATTGATTTCCGAGTTTGAATGCTGCACATGTTCCGGCAACTTTATGATTTTGATTTCGAATTGTAATCGTATTATTTAATTTATTTTCGTTTCAAACGGATGAAATATTTAATAGAAATATTATCGCTACGTATATAATTCTGTAATTTTAGTTACATGTAGAAATTATAAATGCGCCTATAGGCTAAAGTAATAATATAAAACATTTATTATCGAATAATTATGATGTTAATTATTGAATAGTCTACGTATAATGCAACGTTAGTTGATGGATATTTGACAATACGGTTTTAACAAGTATTCGTGTACTTTATCGTCGATAGGCGGTGGGTATAATTTAATTAAAAGCATAAAATACTTTTAATTACACTATTCAACATACCACGAATATTGATGTAATATAGGATGTCCATCCAAGTATATGTTTACTGTCAATTACAATTCATCGTACATACTATACTTATATATATACATGTATAAGTATACTGTATATGTATATATGTATATACCGTACATGTTCACACTCACTGAATCCTCAAGTTATTTATATATTTTCATTCTGTTTTCGATTTCAAGTATAGGTTTGCAATAATTAAGATTTTGATTTTAATTTGGCTCACTAATATTTATTCATTTCCACTGAGGCTTTATAATATTTAAATAACGTTAAATATATATTCCGGTTTTTTTATAATATTTTCGGTATGGATTACGATTTTGTCCGATTATTTAAATTGGTAATCTTTGGTATCTTTTACACAGCACGTATAATTATAGTATCACGACATACTGTGATAATTATAATACGTTTAAATCCTAATAATAATTAGATGAGTAATATAAAACAATCGAATATATTTATTCAAATGATAATTTTTAAACACGTTTTTGATATTCGAAAAATATTCCGAATAGGTTTCTCTGTATTTTTATTCTCGTAACTAAATACTGTTCGTAAATTACAGAGAAATCCGAGAATTTTATATAAATAAGAAATTGTTGTAACACTAGGAATAATTATATTGCTAGACAAATTATTTTATAATCTTCCTTGATATTATTTTATTACAATATCTATACTTCTGTTTAGTCTATTTATGAGTTATGATTTTGATTTTAAAATAATTTATTTTACTATGTATATAATTTATATATTTTTCGTCAATTAGTCTATTATTAAGAAATAAAAAGTATAATACAGAGTAAAACAAATGTTTCTAATATAACTTACCAATAAAATGTACAACAATTTTCGTAAAAATATTCGAAATACATTTTGTAAAAATATTGTAAGTATACAACAAATACCATTTTTTAATATATTCAAATGTTTACACTTTGAGTAATAATCGAACTCCGATTTATATTCAAAATAGAATTTTTCAAACGAAGTAACGCGTCTCTTAGAGTATTAAAATAATATTATCTATTGTTCCGGTTTAAATATAATATAATTTATAAAATAAAATAATAAATAAATAAATAAATAATATAAAAAATAAATAAAATAATATAATATGTAATGCTCTGATATTAAATTTGTAATATGACGCATTTTTTTCTTAAAAAAATAAAAAAACTACCATTGTATATATGTATTCGTATTTATCTAATATATATTTAAGCTTATAAGTAACTTAATTCTGTGTTAATCTGCTCAATTTAAGAACACTGAAAAACCACTCATGCTTGTATTTATAATAACATATTTGTTTAGATAATTTCATATGAATAAAACACTGTTATTGCGATATAATTTCGAATTGTGTATTATATAAAAAAATAAATAAATATAAATATATATATATATTGTGTGTGTGTGTCTGTGTGTGTGTATGTGTGTGCATATTATAATGACAAAAAACACTTAATCTAATAATATGTCATATGTACATAAAATTATAATAATTAAATGGTATAGAGTAGATAAATATACAGACGCTTATACTTATATTTTGTATGAACTTTCATATATATATAGTTTATTTAAGGGCAGATGTTATTATTTGTAATAATATTTGATCGATCAACAATTATTTTTTTAATTATTATTGAACCAGTCTAAGTTTGTTTAACGATAACGTTGAAAACACATCTTATGAATACAATTTGTTAACGCGATAATTAAATTTTAATCGTGCCAATGCTAAAATTATGTTTTAAATTAGTAAGAACTACTATTATATCATACTATATCATTACTTTTAATTCTGTAGATGTTTGGTTATAGCGTATATAAATATACAGTGACGATTTATCTGAAATACCACCAGTCACGTAATTGCGGTAATGTGATCAACTAGAGATGTTTTTTAGCAAATAATAAAGCTAAAGTTTTGTTAAAATCTAATAATTTTAAAAATTGTATAAGAGTCAAAATTAACACATAAACCTTATGGGTTCGCAAAATATGAAGTCATGTAAAATGGTTAACTATCGTCACAAATTAGTATTATTTCATATGAAACTAATGTAAGTGTATAAGTCTTAAATCACACAATTATTGTTCCAATTTATCAAAATATAAATATGTAAAATTTTATATTATAATGACATGCTCCGATCTTTTTTTTTGACGTTACTAATTGATGATATGCTGAAAAATTAAGAAAATATCCTGAGATAAAGTTATAAACTTTTAAAAAATTAAATTTTTTATTGATAATTTCATCAGTAAAATAAAAGGTTCAAAAATAGTATTTTATTCTTATGATAATATAATATATTTTTAGAATCATTTGGGCTTTTCTGTTTTGAATTTTAATTTCTATATTTCTTGACAACGTGTATAAAGTTATAAATTGTACACTACTAAAAAAAAAATTACTTCCGTCACCTTATTAGAATAATAATTTTTGTAATTTCAAAATTTCTTTATGTCCTATTCAAAAATATTTAATTTTTGGACATCGATTCATCCGTTTTTAGGTTATTGTTTCGTTGTTGCTCATTTGATATACAGCAACAATATAAAAGTATTTCCAATGTTATTTTTACGAATACATTTTAGGTTATTCGAATAAATATTCTTAACATATTTTAGCAGTAGTGTTTGGAATACTAATTTAGAACACTTTTCAAAAGTAATTTTTAAAAAACATGTACATAAATATTAAAAATAATACTGGTCATTAATGAATTTAAAAATGAACGTTAAGTTAGAAGTTGTTATTTTTCATAACTTCAACTTAATGAGTTACATTTTACTTCAATTTAATGTAAACTTAAAACATTTATATATAAAATTATGAAGAAAAACATTAAATTTTGTTTGATATATAAATTAATATAATGAAATTTGTTGAAATTTTCAAGTGTTTTAGAAAAAGTGTATTCATACTTAGTAGTGTAAAGAAAGGTTAAAAGATGCCATTTGAAAATTAAAAGTTTACGTTTGTTTAAGTTATGTATAAGAAGTAATAATATAAATAAAATAAAATAAATGTAATAAATTAAATTTGTAAAATATATGAAATAATATATAAAATATTTAATAACGTTTAAATAACCCTTTAAACGAGTTAATAATGAATAGAAAGACATCGACATAAAAATGTATTAAACATTTTTTCAGTTAATTCCTGGCTCATTGTAATAAAAATTCACGGCGTACACGTGTTGAGAATGTATAAGCAAGTGAATGAGAGGATTTTTGACAAATAAATACATTTTTACCGGGTAGTTAAAATTAATCAATTAAAATCGCAAGCATTATCGTATTAATTCATAAGGTTACTAGAAACTTGTTTTTGTATACTCATAATTAATTCACGCGTATATAATTGTATAGAAAGCAGTCGCGTCATGTCAACACCTACTCTCGTCTTAATTCACCTATTCGTCGAAATATATGTGTTAAAAACGATGATTCTCTCGAGAACAGCTAATTATTGTTTTTAGTTGCTAATATTTTTACTTTAAGTATATAATTTATATACAGTTAGTTTTGGTTAAATTTTGTTCTGCGGTTTGTTTTTCTATTATTTCTGAAGATAATAGTTTTTACGTGTAATTATTAAACTGCGGTTTATAATCGCCGCTTCTTTTGAAATAACAATTTGTTCTTTTTTGTTTTTTTCATATCATATATCTACTCGATCCATGCAATACAATATACATTTAGGTAACTGTTGAACGTTACTTTTCATTAACTAGTCGATATTAATATTCTTGTATACTTATGTATAGAGGATCTTTTACATAACATACATTAATTGTGAAATGTAATATATATACTTGTTGAGATTTTTTGTTAGAGAATAACTTTTAAAGTAAAAAAATTGACAATAGGAATATAATGTAGCATTTAGTATTGGTATTAAAGAAAATAACAACAAAATATAATAACCAAGTAATGAAAAAAAACATCTGACGGGAAGAAACTATAATTGATTTTGTCGCTTAAATAAAGGAACAGTAAAATCTAATAAGAAAATACGAATAATATTGCGTACTTTTTTGTAAAATATGAAAAACAATTAATGAAAATTATCCTTTTAGAATTATAATCTACATCAATTTGAAATAGGTTAAAAAGCTAAGTATGTATTAGGATTATTGTCTAATAGTCATCCTCATTATTATTATATTATAGTTGTTATAGTTTATGTATAAGAGACTATTTAGGTTTTATAATATATTTTATTTTTAAAGTATAAACATACATTTACCTATGTGTGTGCGTATATGTGTGTATATGTACAATTTTTTTTATTCAAAAAACATTAACTATTCGACTATTTTCAAAATAATTAGATATTAAATACAATATTTGGATAGATATTTTAAATATACTTTTACAATAAATTATTTTTACAATAAATATAATTCTTAATGATTACTGACGTTTATACATTACAAAAACGGTGAGAGTTGTCCACAAACCTTAATGTAACTTCGTAAATTCCTGAGTAAATGATGCACCAAACGAGTCAATAATTTGGAGACCTAATTAAAATAATTTAAAAATATTAAAACTTATTCAAAAATACGGAATAGATTACTTTGTTCCAGATAATATCAATAAGAACTCTAAAAAAATTGTTTCGTCATTGTTCACGACAATTGGGCGTCTCAAAACCATCGTTGCTTTGAATTCTTTTAAAATTACACGCAGTCTACAAAATTTTAAATGACAGAATAATTGAAACCTGTTGACCGTTTGAAATAATGACAATTTGTTGAATGGTGGAACAAAAAGTGAATGATAAATTTCTGAGGCAAATAATTTTCAACAATGAGACGCACTTTTACTTAAGTGATTACGCGAACAAAAGAAATGGGCACATTTCGGGTTCGAGTAATCCACATGTGGTTTATGCACAAATTTGTTTACGAAGAACGATTATTTAATATGAGTTTTAGATTAAAGGTGTGATAGGTATTTTATTATTTGAAATTAACGAAGGAAGACGTGACTAAAGAGCGTTATCGTAACATGATTACCAACATTTTGTAAATTTATTCCGACGGAATCGATATCGTAAATGAATGGTTTCACCCTGAGATAATTGTTCAATAATATGGCAAATTTAAGAAACGCGCAATAATAAGCGAATTTAAAATAAAAATTCAAAAATTTTTCATACACTTTATCTTAGTAAAATCTGTTACTAAATTAATGGGAAGACAAAAGTAGCATTCTTTAATCTATTGCTTGGAACTACTGTGAAAGTGCGACGTTTTTATTTCGCTAATATTTTTCGTCGTCACTATCAGTACAATATCGTTTGTTACGCTCGCATACGCCGAGTGTTCAACAAATCGTAACGCCATTGGGTGACTCGCACGTCGAAATCGTTACGATTTATAAACGAGAACAGAAAATCCGCTCGTATACGTACGACCAAAAGTATAATTATACACACGACGTATTTATGAAATTGACGCGTACAGGTTTATAATATGTACACTATAAGCGATTCAATCCACGACATGTTGCTCTTTGACTTTTCGTTACGTTTTATACTATGCGCGCGATTCTAAATAGTGTATGTTAATTCCATTGTACGTTACGCGCGGCGTGTATGGTACAAATTCAGAAAACTCGCCGTGACATTCGCACGCGAGCGCACGGTTCACCGAACAAGGGGAATTATTGAGAAAATCACTTTAAGTGGAATGGAATCTAGTTTACTAACCATCGACTGTGGGACGTGCGCGCGCGCACTTAATAATAATGCAGACGTCACACGATTTTCGGCTCTCGTCAAAAAAAAAAAATGAAATAACACCACAATAAATATATTATTGTAATACCTTTGCTCGCAGTCCAATGCGTTTATTGTGTCGTTTTGTTTAATGCCTGAAACGAACAGTGGTGCTTGACTCGCGGCACCCGACAGATGCGTGTTACTCTCCTACGTATAATAAAATTGTCATCGAGTTGATTATTTTCCTTTTGCGAAATACATTATTATAACATATTGAACCTATATATATATATATATTTATAGTGTAACGTTAACCGGGTGTGTTGCGCATGACAAATACACGGGTCCAGTGCATCTGCTTTCGGATGACGCGGACAAGTTATAAATGGTGAAATTAAAAATAATTCTGAAAAATAAGCATTACGAATCCTACTAGCGTTTCACTTAACTTTAACATACATAAAATACATAAATTAATATTTGAGAACACGAAATAAAACATATATTTTATTAGCTTTGCAAAAAATAAAATATATATTTTAATATATAAATGACGTTGCCGGTTTTCGTTATCATTAAATTAATTTTTTTAAACCCGTTGTTTTTCAACTTTTGCGTAAAAAGGGAAAAATTTTAATTTCACTGTTCAACAATGTATGCTTTTATCTTTTCTCTACACATTTTTTACGTATAAGTGTTCGAAATATTTTGACGTTCATTCATTTCCGCTAACGTAGTTGATATTTTATTTAAAAGTTCTCATTTTTATCAATAAATGTCTTTATATTGTTAAAAAGCTACCAAAAATTGAAAAAAAGACGTATAAATACATCGACATGGTTTTTTCATTAAAATTTTGAAAATTATATTTTAAAACGCTTAAAATACTTAATAATTATTTATTTTAACAATATACAAAAATCTCCGATATTTTTGGTTTAAAAATGAATATAATTTTCAATTTTATTACCAAAGTTCCTAAAATTTAAATATTATTCTAACAATGCTTAAAAGCTTCTAAAATCTTTTCATAAAATAATAATGTTTAGGTGAAAAACATAACGAATAAACTACAGAAAATAAAGAAATAATTGTAAAAGATATTTACTAATCAATAAGTTTAAATTAAATTATATAGAATTCTTTTCATCATATGTACTTTTGCTTAGAGTCAAATAATAATTGTTGCTGTAAATAATATTATAGTGAGAATCAAAACGTTTTTTAGAAGTTAAATTTTGACACATATGGTAATTTTACAATAATACTTCGACTTTACGTTTTTTAGAAAAGGAAGAATTAGAGTTAATTTTGCATTGTATTTATCTATATTGAAGTCAACTTGTCTTATCGTCAATTATAAATTCGTTTCATTTTCTAATTGCGAAAAATATATTTTTATTTGTTTTACTCGTCCAAAATTTTTAAAAATTATCCTATAGAAATATATTAAATATATTTATAAAAATAGGTATTATTTATAAAACTGTAAATTATATTATATATAATTAATACACTATTTTGAATGCATCTGATATGTAGTAATAATTTTTATAGTTCATAGTATTTCTTTAAGGAATCCTATGTTTACAAATAATGTAAACGACTTACTTCAAATTGTTTTCATAACATAATCTAAGATTTTGTATATAGAATACTTAACCATTCCGGTTAAACAATATAATAATAAACATTATTAATTTTGTATGTATAAATGACCTCGGTATAAGGAAATGTCATGAAATGATGAATTTTATATTTTTTAATAAAAATTATTTTATTATATATATATATAAATATATACGATAATTGGATGTTTCGATTCCAATAATGTAGCAATTATTTTTCTTAAGTGTTTATTTTTATGAAAACGTATATAATAAAAATTATACCATGTCAAAAATAATATACGCTTAGAATTTAAAATTAATAGTTTAATATAACATCTTTTTCTTTCATTTGAAACGATTACGTTAAAGACTGATATAATAATATGTCAACAAAGTTTAAAAATAATTTCCTAAATTCAAAACTTACAACTTTTTGATTTTCGATCCGTCAATTATGTTTACATACTTATATCATGTAGAATCGTTTTTTTTATGAAATGAAAATACGATCCTAATATTCTATGCCTGAACGTTCCGCTCGAACTGAAGTCTTCAACAGCCAAGGCACGTTACCTTTCTTTGTAAAAATCTCATTTTATTTCGATACGTTAATACTACGCATACACACACACACACACACACACACACACACACATATATATATATATATATATTTATATATATATTACGTTATTTAAACGCTT
>JAIPRN010004359.1:0-15471 GCA_025469175.1 Geopemphigus sp. TES_GeoC_2020
ATAGATATGCAGGTGGTAGGTAAATTATAACGATCGCGAAAAAGTTGATCAATCCGCGGAACGTTAACTACGACGACGTACGGGTGCGTAAAAACGAAAATATTAATCGGGAAATGCGTAAAAACGAACGGTAGGGTATTGAAATAAATCGGGCGGGACGATACAAACGCGGGTTTAGTAGGAGAAAAGAGACCAACTAGTCGGGGAGGAAGACGTAAAAAAAGAAAAATCGTTTGTAGATGATACGGAGCAGATAACCTCTGTCGTCGTCGTATAGATAAAAACACGACGATAAGGACGACGCCGGAGCGTATTACACACCACCACCATCCCCACGGTCGACACGAAAATCGCTGCAGCTACGACTACTGTCAAATGATCCATACCGACCGCATGACGACTTAACCTTTTCGTCAGTCTCGAGTTAATTGCCCGTCGAGACACAAGACGACCCTTCTATATGCTATACATATAGCGTACATCGCGTGTAGCGTTCAGTAGGGGGAGGGTGTTATTTTTAAGCGAACCGAACAGGGAAAAAACTGATTAAAGATAAAGAAATTAATTAATTAATAATAAAAAAAAAACGAATATTATACCGACGACGACGGGCACAACCTTGCGAAAGACGAACAAAATTTGACTGCTTCTACATATATATATATATATATATATACGCGTGCAATGTAAATAGGCGTAATTAAGAGATGTATTTTTTAGAAAGAAAAAAATAAACCCATTCGAAAGGGTCAAACACAAATGAATGACGTGTGTGTGTGTGTATGTGGAGCGGCGACACAATTAGTTCGAAACAATAACGCGTGTTCGACGAGCTTCGAGAAGGAAAAAAAACAATAGACGGCGTTTTATGGTTTTTATTGTTCTTTCGGCTTTTTTTTTTAGTTTCGTAAATACGCTTAAACTAAACACGTATTGTATTATCTCGACCGCTAACACAGTACGTGTAATGATATCTACCGAAATTGTTATTTGTCGCGTTCGAAATATATATGATATACACACACGTCTGGTGTACGCGCTATAACGATAAAATAAACGACGATCGCGGGAATATGAAACGCTGATTCACGCCGTATTATTGGTACCCGATGTCTTTCCCGCGTCCTATCAGTATATATAAACAAATCGATTTGAAAATAAACATTTTTCACCTTTTTATAATAATTATATAATGAGTATACACGCGTGAAATATACCAAGTGCGCACATTTAGTTACAATTATGCGTGTATAAATATATATGAGGGGAAGGGGAAAAAACAAACACTTATTAAATATTCAAGGCACGGCCAGCTACGTATATTAAACGCATACCGCGTAGTAGATATTAATAACCGGTCCAGTTGTGATAACCATCTAATTGGTTTGATCTAGTCGACTTATATTAGTGGCTAGTACGTACGATATTATTATGTTGTTTGGCTATTGGCGATAAAAAAAAATCGAGTTTAAAACGGGCAATCGTATAGAACTAGCAACGCGAGACGTTTTTTCAATATTCGATACGTTTTTAATACCAATATTATTTTCGACTTGGCGAACTCGATATTTATTCGAATACCGACAAAAATTATAATTTCTATGCGAAAACTCTAACCGAAATCGTTATACACTTCGTTCATATTATTATAATACGCTCTTCGGCTATTTTAATAACGTATACAAAATAATAAACGATAATAATATTTCAAAACGAATACGTTTAATTCGTACGAAACGAATAGTTCACATACGAGTTTTTACGCCGGTAAAATAAACCGTTGTTTCTATAGTGAATATCCAAAAGAAAAAATGGTCGATTTTGCGTTTTTGTACGTATGCCGTCCTAATTACGTTGTTCACCAATAACAATCGAGTACATACATTGTCCCGCTGTTTATTTGATAAACGTACCGGCGGCGGTGGTAATATGACTCAAAAAGCGCGTGGTGTCTGATTATTACCGTAATACGTCGTTTAATTCTCCTTTTCCAAAGTTAATAATAATCGTATTACAGTTATTTATGGAGGCGAACCGAGCGCAACCCGTCTCCCAACGGTTTTATTCTCTTTTCTTATCGTTATCGTTGAAATACATTTATAGTATTATATTTTAATCGTTTACCGGAATCGGGTATTAATAAACGTATTACCTACGATACACTTCGTACGTCAGTTAACATTATATACGGTACACGTTATTGTTATTATTATTATCGAAACCGACGAGTTTTTCGAAAAGACATTAAAGAAACATTATCGACGAACAACGTACAAGTCTCAAAAACGTCCTGACTCACCATATATATAATTGTATAACGTCTAACCTAACTTCCAACAATGAAATATTAAATTTGTCTCTAGGTTTACGTTTAGACAAATATCGTGTTTCAATCGTCTTATATCAAACCCGTTTTTTCTTTACTCACTCATTTAGCGTAATAATATATATATATATAGTACGAGTAGACTGGTAAATATATATTAGAATACAATTCAAACATTACACCGCCGATCGAGTGGTTAAGGCACTCGATCGTGTGAGTCGATAAGTACGAATGACGTTATTATATATTGTCATTAAACGATTAATTATCTGACATATTCAAGAAACCAATTAGGCCGGTCGAAAAGTCTCGTGATAAGTATGTGTGTGTGTGTGTGTGTGTGTGTATAATATAGTTGGACGTTTAGGCGCGTGCGTGCCACGTATACGAATAGTTGTTGTGCCGGGATATTGTCGTTGTTTGGATAACACATGGTGATTTTTTGTCGACCATTTTTGCGGGTCGTCCGATAGAGAATAAAAGGCCACGCCGGCAACCGTAGCGCTACACCGGAAGTGGATTCAAGACGGATTTGTCGTACAAGCGCGTATCGGAGAAACAATTCCAACGGGCGGACACACGCGGCTCGACGTAGTTTTTAGCCGTTTGGATAAAAATAGCGTTCGAAAGAATTAAAAAAGAAAAAAAACGTGTTCGGAAAAAAGCGGTTTAGTCACGGTTTATACGAGTTGCGTGTTCCTCCCATCCAAACCCTTCCACCCACACGCACACACACCGTATCATACGTTTATAATATACACTGTGTGTGGTTTATAACGATCCACATACACACGCACGCACGCATTTCTATCGCTAATGTGCATTTGCACGCGCACATACGCACGCGCACGCGCCAACTTCGTACAGAACAAAGGCTTTTTTGTTTCGAAGAAACTGCAACATGGCCGGGACGGATGACACATCTGGTGAACATTTCGAGAAAACGGCGAGCGCCCGGGCTCGCTTATATTATACGCCGGTCTACGATAATAGTTATTATTATCGTTTTTATGTTATTGTTATGGACAACATGTACGGCTGCGTCGGTGTATATCCGCCGGGCGGTGGCAATAATACGCCAGACCTCGGGGTAATATATTATACGATAGAGAATGTCTACTGGTTCGGCGCAGCACGCACGAGTAGGAGATTACCGCGGTGTTCAAAACGACAAACGCAACGACGCGTGTAAAACCCGCGAATATTCGAAAAATAAATCATAACACGACCGATGAAGACACGTGTATATATATATAACGTATATTTAAATAATATAGCGGACGGTATTCATTTGGCAAACGACATAAAAGACGGACAAATTGTTAAAATTTTAAATAAGCCGAATCTCCGGGCCGTCTGCAACTACCGGAGACGATGGTAACGTGATTTTATAATACGTGCGCGACGGATGGACGGACGGACGAATGGACGCCGCCGCCGCCACGATGAAATGTGGAAGCAATGATATGTCAACCCAACTCCGCGCTAAGGCTTTTACGACCAATAAAACGAACGTTAATAAGACGAATTTACCGGTGTTTGTTCTAGCGTTTTAAATTGAAAGGATACTATTTTAATCCTTTTAACGCTCGCGCGCGCAAGCGTTCGCGTCGGATTGATACGCCTTTTACGTCGTCGTCCTAATCGTAGTCTTGTACATTGAACTCGATCCAAAGAAAATACGAAACCTCTTTGCCGCCGCCGCCGTCGGATCGTTTACAAAAATAGATACCTTTTAAGGCGCAACAACCCTTGTGAAATCGTCGTCGTCGTCACACGACACGCTATAATTGACGTATTATAAACATTATCTAAACACAAAAGTCCGGCGAACTATATAGGCAATTTCAATACTTCACTATAGACGCATATTACAGTATTTATATGCGCGACACAATACCATGCACTTGACGCTCAAGTACTATGTTATACTATTATTCTTCAAGTTGATTACAAAATTATATTATTTTATTTCTTTACGACAATTAACTCGAAAACAAAACGATTATTTTCAACGTATCTCTCTCTCTCTCTCTATATATATATATGTATAGGTAATGGTTATCGAAATTTTTTAAATCGTTCGCAACAGTATATATAATATATGTATTGAAATATAGTGTTAAGACCACGTACATTTATAGTTTTGAATCTTTTAACAAACGGGGAAATAAAAAAAAAGCACGTTACGGCCGATACAATGATAACCACCGTATCGTATACGACATGTACACATAATATACATAAGTGGGTTTTACGGCCGAAAAACGAATATTTCTCAGATTGTGTGAGAGTGTGTGCGCGCGCGCGCGCTATGCGTGTACGTGCGTGTGTAGCGTGCGAGCACCATGTGGTGACTATTAGGTCGGTTGATTTATACAAATTATTATACACGGAATAAACTATAGGGAATCGCAATGTACACGGACACCCGACGGTGACGGGACGAAATTAGGGCTAAAACCGTCGCTATTGGTGGAATTTTTGTTTTTTCGTTTCTTACGAACACGTGTTGCACTCACAACTACACGACGCGAGTCGATCGGGAGGGCGGATTTACGCGGTGGTTGGGGCAGAACGGTGCCGACGGCGAACATACCGTATTATATTTTACGCCGCTACTCGAAAAACGAATAGTTTTAACAAAATATGGGCATTTTCGTTTTGTTTTAGCGACCATTAATTAAACGCGTACAATACATTTTAATAGCGAATTCTCTATACACTCACAGATCAGTATGTAGGTACTTACATCATTATTTTTTCACATAAGCGTATACTCACACACACACACACACACACACACACACATATACGCATTATATTAATGAAAAACTGATAAGATTATTTTCGCTTATCTTGTTATGAGTTTGTACCGCCGCCGACGGTTTCTGGCAACCTGACAGTGTTCGCTAATTAAATTATTTCGGAATAACTTTTCTACAATATATATGTATTTACCAACGTTTAATAATACCTATTATTGATAAGTGCATTCAACGACGCGTTATCGTCCGACTTAATCATTTTATTATTTTTAAGAATTATATATATATATATATAGACGTGCAAAAGACAAACGTAACAAAATAATAGTATTCATTTTTCTCAATTTTATAATTACTAGATTAACGTACGTACTATTATAAAACGTTACGCTTATATAATTATACTAACGAATAATTCAAAAAGATCTCGAGGACCCGAGCGCTTATACGCACGTTTCGTATATTTTTATTTAGAAAGAAGTCTCACGAGAGTATCAAAATTTAAGTATACTGGGTCATTTAAAACGCCGTCGTTCTTATCTATACAGAAATAGTATTATACGATACACAAATATATATATATATATATATATATGTGTGTGTGTGTGTATTAGTGTCGTAAAGACGAAAAATAATTCCTAGGTTTATATCTTCAAGATGTGTGACGCGAACAACAAATGTATGATTACACGGGCTTAATATTATATTTTTAGTTGAAAAAAAATGTCTCGCGATATTGTCCGTCTTCGTCACAAATATAAGCTAATACTATACTACACCACACATACGTAATGTATATAGGTAATTATACACCAGCGTCGTTAAAACTGAAAAACCACCTCCCCTCCGAGCTCATTAAACGAGGGACAGACCCTCGGGAACCGGAAACGTACGGAAATTACGTAGTTGTTGATTTTATTGTTAACACGACTTTGAGATTAGTACGCTCCGTTCACGAGAGCAGACAGCGAAAAGAGAATAATGAGATTTTACACACACGTTCCACACACACACACACCCTTCGTCTACTGTACACAGCTATAAACTGACGAACAACAATTACACAGTATGGTTACCATATACGATATACCCGCGATACGACGAATACTTCCTTGCTCGATAGCGTCGTCTTTTCAGACGCGTCTAGTAGTCAAGTCTGGACCTATCTACATACGCCACTCTCGCGTACGTATATGTTATACGTATGTGTGTGTGTGTATAATTACCGACAATTATTAATTATCGTAGAGTGTACATCATTATATTATTACATTACGTTTCTGTGTCCGTATGTGTTTTTTGTGCGAGTGTTCGAGCTCGTGTGGAATGCATGTAACAACAACAGTCGCTTTATTATAACGTATACACACACCAACCAATCCTTTTACAATGCGCTCCATTTATTAAAAAATAAATAAAATAAAAAGCACCCGAACACACGGCCATACATACAACCGCACACGCCATACAGTGTATTAATGACGTTTGTCAAGTCAGAAACCGAACCTTCGTACGTTATAAAAATATTGCACACGGGCGCCCCGGTATAATGTGTAATATTACTACGTACGATCAAAGGAAACGCTTTGTTTTCGGCTCGACAGTCCGGCGACGTAGCATCCGCGCGCGCGCTCGTCATCAGATAATAATTATTTTAATATTTTCAGGTCGGCCCGTTAATTGTGATGGGCAAACGTGCTTCGAAACAGATTGGGCTGAAACGGGCCGTAAGTCCGCGTATTTAGACCGTGAGAAGCGGATACCGATAATACGATCGCGACGCGAACTCTAAGTGAAAACAACACACCAAGTCCGCGTAAAACCGCCGGTATTTTCAAAATATATTCCGTATACGTCGTTAGTGTGTTTCGTAACAACGTAGGTAACTATAATTCGGATTATTACGCGTTGATTTCAAAATAAAAGATTCCACTTCCAAATAGCGGACCGTTCGTTTGCACAGAGACATTGGGTTGATACATAAACGTAAAATATTTTTTTTTACAGACGCTTTCTGCGTTTTTGAAAGGACAGGCTTTACACAAACTATATATTGTTTATTTTTTTGTACCGGAAAAAGTCGGGAATTTATAACGCCGACGGTAATTAAATAATAATAAAAAATACTAACCGGATATAAAAATTGACCATTTTCTGCGTTTCATTAATCTCTCATTGACCGTGCAAACGAGATTGTGTAATTATTTAAAACGGTCGACGAATGATCGAAAACGGAGAAAAATTGAGACAGAGGCGTCTAGGTTATTTTAAAATTCGAAATTTTTTCAAAAAATCCTACATTACAATTGTAATGCGCTTAAATCGATCGAACGTTATAACGAGTATATACGTGATGGTTGAAAATTTGGAACCTTTAAACTCAAAACTACGGATTTCTTTTAAGAAAAGTCTAAAAAATATATCTTGGCGAAATAATCGATTATTATTATTATTATTATTATTATTATTATTATTATTATTATTATTATTATTATTATTATTATAAACGGTTTTATCGGTATAATTACGAACGCATTCTTCGCCCGAATTTTACGATCACAAACGGTACGGAATTACGACGAAGAATATGTCGACATTTTTCGAAAAAAATAATACGTTTATACGCTTTTAACGAGGTTCGTGTTCACGACATACGCGCGTAGTAAGAAAAAAACGGATACAATAACGTATATTCTGGTCATTGTTTCGCAAGAACGTCTAAAATAAACTCGCCGGGTTTTAATATTGCGAAAAAATCTCCCGTTAAAACGTTTCGATGATGCGATTTTAGGTTATTTTTGAACGCCGCGCGCTATAATATTCACGATAATATACAACTTCCGCCAAGTGTTAAAAAGTTTTGCCACCGGTCGTCTCCAATAAAAATATATACATAATCCTATATATATACGCGTAATCGTAACGATAATATTACGGGCGTCGCTAAATATTTTCGGCCGTTACGCGGCTCGCACGTTCCGTTACCGTACCGAAGTGAATAAAAACGAAAAACACGCCGCACATGTGTTCGCTAATAATATAGTAACGATAATCGAACGAAACCATACTTTTGTTTTCGCTAAACTACGCGGTTCGTGGTTATTGTTGTCGCGCGTCCAAACATCGTCGATACGTATTATATTGATACCAATGCACTCCGTTGTTCGCCGAAAATTGTTTAATTTTTCCGTTACCGATTACAATTACGCGTTAGAGCCGTACACGTTGTCCGACGACTGCAGACCCCGTCGAAAATGTATCGTCGCCATTGTAGAAGACTATTTGTTACGAATTTACGTTTTCGCGCGTCGCCGGCGCCGACGAAAAATTTTTCCTTTCGTTACGAAAATACCGATCGACAACGTCGCGTAGCCTTGTCCCCCCGCGATACCATGTATTTCAACGAACGCCTGGAAACAACTATTTCGTACGCATATTTTTTTCGAATCGTTAGTTACGAACGAATTCTGCGGTTCCGTTGCGAATGTGTCCGCTACGCGCGCGTTTGTGTGGCGAGGATAAACACCAGCGCGCGGGTTTATTAATCGCTAAAAATACGGATTTCGTTTTTTAATATTTTTTTTTCCCCGCTCAACCAGAATCCATTCGACATAATAACGGCTGATGACAAAAACAAATGCGCGGTTGTGTACGAGAGACAATTAAAAATAGTTACATCTAAATATATATATATATACGTAATATTAATTAATACGTACGTCCGAACGTACACATAATATTCGTAATTTTTTATCGTTTTAAATATATATATATAAAGATAGAAAGACGTAATAATAATAGCGTATAAAAAATATATTATCCGGTCGCGAAAAACGACATTAATTCTCGAGTTTAATTATTATACGCTTTTATTTACAGACGCCGATGTCCGTGCACTTATAACCGTAAAAAATACAGCGACGAAATTAGAAATTACGAAAATTCTTTGGACGCGAAACGACGCGATATCGTTACGGATAACGGGACGTAATTTTCCGTAATATTCGAACGATTGATACCCGTCGAATGTACGCCGGCGTTTCGTCGAATAGAAAAAAACAGCCAACGAATTGTTCGTCTACCGTCCAAATTGAGAACGTCTCGACGGCAAAAATCGGCTAAAGCGTAAATCGAAAGGGACCCCACACACCGCCGACGTACATTTACCACCGGTAAATGTTTGTCGAAAATACGAGCAGTTCGATCGGTCGCGTCTGTGCACGGTGCGTATCGAATGCGTCGGATGTCCGGCGATCGACTTAAAACTTTTGTGAAATACGCGCGAACGTCGAAAATTACAATTACGGCGATAAAAATATACGAGACGATTACGACGTCGAAGAACGGAGGAGGGGGGGGTTACCGAGACAATTATAGCCGATACGCTGACCGTGGGTATTATTATTTAAACGACGACGAGGCGTACCGTACGCGCGAGTTAACAAATGGCGCCGAACGCCGATAAATGAAACCGAATAAAAAAAAAAAAATCGCCGCGATTTTCACTAAACTAAGAACGTTACTACGGAGATGACAAATTTTACGTATACAAAACACTGAACAATAATAACGCCGTCGGAATAATCTCGCGACTAAATACGTAACGATTTTTAATTCGTAAGATCACGCATACGCGTATTGCGAACGACGTTTCGAGTTCTATTCGTTTAATACCCGAAAATACGATTTTCTACGTCGAGGTACCGACGATACATGGACGTATCACGTTAATGAGATTAAACGACGCGTCGAGAAAATCGTTTGAAACTGGGCACACGCGAATTCGCGTATTATTCCCTTCCCCCCCCTCTCACTCAGCTTAGTTTTCGTTATTATTATGTTTTATCGCGTGTCGGCACATTTACCAAAAGACGAGAACACCGGAAATTCGTTAACGTCGTCGATCTTTTCATGTGCTAAACGGTTTCGGTCAGTTTCAAACTGTAATAAACTCGGTTTAAAAAAAGTGCCCGGGCCGTACCGACGCCGGACGAAAAACCGGAAAAGAACGGCGCGCGCTCGTGATCCGACGACGGTCGCCGTCGAACAATTCGCGCGCGCCCCCCCCCCCACATTTCCATTATCGCGCGATATCAAATTATACGCGAATTCCGCGGTTTTTGTTGCAAGTTTCTGCTAAAGACGATCCGTGCGACGCCAAGTTGCGCACCGCGGAGACGATAAAACATCAAAGACCGCTCGACGTGGTGTAAAAATCGCGACACCTTTGTAAACGTCGCTCGGACCTGGGCCCCGTAAGGGTCCATTGCCACCGCGCGCCGGTGTGCAATGAAGGGAACGCATTACGGCAATTATTAATAATATTCCTGATGGGACGCTTTATTTATATGGTTCGTACGATATTTATTTATACGTACGCGCGCGACATCAAAGTGAACGGAGTTAATGAATGGACGAAAAACGGATTACACATGACGCGAGCGCGCGGACAACGTAATTATAATAATACGCGAACAATATAATAATTCGATTATTGCCGTCGTTGTGCGCGTATTACGAATATTAAAATACGAATAATTATTAAATACTCGCGCTCCGTACCGATACAAATATAAATATATTGATTATGCGCTGCCGCCCAAGTGTGTTTGAATAAACGAAAACGATAACGTGACCGTAATAAAATAATTATTATTATACGTACGCGCGAAAGGCGACGGCGCAATAAACAACGGGCCGTCGTGGCGTACGAATGGCGAGGGTCGCGGGTAAATACGCCGGCTACGTTTTCACGAACATCCGATGATTTCGTCCGATCGACGGTTCACTCAGGGCTTCCTATTCGCGGATATTACACAGGCGATTGATTTACGATAATGACGTGGTACGTACGAACACGCTGCTGGTGCGCGCGCGTTTAATCGTTTAAACGATTATTTGTTATTTTATCGCTCCAAGTTCGGTGGTCCCAGGGATAGATTCGAGAACAATTCGAACGGATAAAGTCCGACCACCTGGTCGATAGGTCCGCGGCGTCCTATCAACGACGACAACGACCCGTGTTAAACGCGACCACCGTATAGACCGTCGTCTCGAGCGACCCGAGTAGAAATTAACGATCGGTGTGTTAGGTTTTTCGTAGACGGCGACGGAAAACAGTAAAAGCCAACGGCGACCACCGCTCTCTCTGTCGCCGCGAAAACCGGTGGACCGCTGGGGACGGGGATGAACAACCCCGCCGTCCGGCGCGGTCCCGGATTTCGCGTCCGCCGAAACGGAACGAATAAAAAATGCCCGCGGACGACTTACCGGAGTAACTGTTGCGGCGTTCGACAGGGACGACACCGGCCGGCAATGCCATCGGAGTGAAAAGGCGGAGAACCGGACGCCGCAGCCGCCGCCGCCGCCGTGGACGGGTGGAACGCGCGAATACGGGAAATACGAATTTCGCGGCGCGGCGCGGGTGATGGGGTCGATCGGCGACGAGAACACCGGGGCGTGTGCGTAATTTCGCGACGGGCGATGAACGCGCGTGGTGCACACCGATAACGCGCGACGTACACTGACTGACTGAGCCGGCGATCGCGAACCGTTTACGGTTTTCGGCTGCTGCCCGCGGCGGCGGCGTCGTCGTCGTCGTAGTCGTTGTAGTCGTCGTCGTCGTCGTCGAAGGGTGGTGGGCGACGGGTGGACGTTCGGACGGCAGCCACGGGTACCACCGCCGCCGCTTCCGACGTAACCGTTGACGGTCGTTCGTATGTGTGTGTGTGTGTGTGTGTGTGCGCGCACTCGGTGCGCGCGACGGACGTTTCGAGCGCCGCCGCCCACCGCCCCCCCCCTTACCACCCTCGCTGTGATGAGACGACGGTGTGTCGTGTGTGTGTGTGTACGTGTGCGCGTGTAAATATATGTGTGTGTGTGTATATATATAATATATATACGCGCGCGTGTGTGTGTATATAAATGTGTAAATGTGTCCGCGCGCAACGTGGAGGGGTGGCCCACACCTTTTGTCTCGGGCGAATCAAAAGGTTGGAAAACAAAGAACCGCCGCCGAGGCGATCCGCAGGCATGCGCGCCCCGGCCATTGTTACGGGCCGACGACGACGACGACGACGACAGTCCGGCCCGGCGGCCACCTCCTACTATTTACCACCGCCGTCGTCGACGTTCACCGCTCCGCTACTACCGTATACACGTATATCATCGACGACGTGCTTGCCGCGAACCGCGTGCGCTATACGGCCGCCGTCACGGCGTCGTCGTCGTCCAATTCGCACAATTGTGGGGGGGGGCACCGAGAGAGACCCGTCACTGTATCGTCTACAGCGCCCGCGCTAAGTACGCCACCGCCCCCGGGTATTTTTAGAAATAGCGTACGCTATAGGTGTGGTCGCGCCACCACCCTAGAAGGGCCGCGGCCGGTGCCACACCTAAACGATCGGGCGCCGCCAACACGTGGAAAAAAACTCGGACACGGCGCGCGTCGGTTTCTTCCGTTGTACCAAAAAAAAGAGCGAAGTGTTTTTGGCCACGGTATGGGGCCGTACGCACGCCGTTCGACTTTCGTAGCCGAAAACACAATTTCGCGAACTTTCCATTCGCGCACGCGCGTATATCAGCCGTCCGGAGAACGACGGCAACGGTCGAACCGCTAGCGCATCTTCTCGTCGAGACATTGGTTCCCCCCCTCCTGCCCACCCGGGATCCGTCGTGTCCCTCGCCGTCCATAACCCATCGGTATTCGCGTTCGGTATTTTTCCGGCGTACAGGTCGCGGAAACGTCGATATCAGAACGCGTCGTCTATATACCGACTTGGCCACTCGCGGCACCGTCCGTGGACGCCTACACGAAATGTCCCCCCCCCCCTATCGCCTGGCTACAATAGTCCTGGGTACGATTTACGTAAAAAAGTTCGCCGCGTTCTCGAATATCGCGCGCCACGGACGCCCAATATCCGACGACCGTTGAACGCGCGCCGTTTATTATAACATTCGGAATAGTTGTATTGTTGTCGTTTCTCGGGGCGTTTATTATTATAAACCGTAGTATACGGATCGTATAACGCGTGCGACCACTCCTAATATATCTATATACACGCGCGTACTTTCTATCGCAGACTCTTATCGCGTATATACATCTAAACATGTCGCTACGTGTAATGCGCGTAGTGGCACTCTTGGACGTTTACAATTTGCATTTAACGCACCTATTTACAAACAACATCGCCGCTGTTGTTGTCCCGCGGGCCGATCGGACGTTCCGTTTTTTTTTTCCCCCGACGTATTGCCCATTATATACGCTCATTAATGTACTTTCTATCGGACGCGTGTATATACGTATACACGCGCGTGCGCTTAATCGCGTTCTATCGTTCGTTCGGCCAACACTTGTCATCCGCGCACATCCGTTAATCCGATCTGCGGATAAATTCGTGCCCGAATTGTTTATCGCCGAACAACTACGCAACGCGGACACGTCGTTCGAACCGTTATCGCGTAACCATATTATTAAAAGCGCGACCGAATCGCTTGTCGATCGGTCTTTTATTGGTAACACGCGAAAACGTCCGTCGCACTATACCCGTTCGGAGTATTCAAATATAAAATATATATATAAACGGGATTGTCGATAATTTCACAAAAAAAAAATGAACTATTCCGTATTATACGTGTTTTCGAAAACGCCTAATACGAGCGATTATAAAAAAAAAAAAACGAACGCGCGCGTGTGTTCCTCGAAATATCCGTACGCGACGATTTTTTTTTTCGTTAACTTTTAATTTTACTACTCTAATAGCTCGTGCGCGGCGATTATTCGGTGTCCATTGAGTGGCGTACGAACCAAAAGACAAGCGTGTTACAAAATACGTTGCGATCGCGACGAGAAATATTCCAGACAAAAGGCGCCACGCAGATAAGAAATCGCATCGGGTTAAACATGTAGAAGGTACATGATAAATTTGTTCGTTTGCAAATTTTAGACGCATTCCACGCGCGCGTGTTTCGTGCTGTTGTACGTTATCTGGCGCGTGTATAGGTCGAAAAAAAAATTTACGAATTGTTATTATTCGTTAAGATGATGAGCGGCCGTCGGTATATTGCGGTCGTTATCCCGGACCAACTGATCGAATTATATCCAACAACCGAATCACGACAAAACGTACACATATATTAGTGAGCGCGCACGCGTGTCGTTCGCTGGGTAGATTTCTCCGCTATTTTTGGCATTCGTTCGTATCAAAAACACAATCGAATTCGTTCGCACGGTGACTATAAATAACAAATCGATAATAACGATATTCGTTGACGGACGACGATAACGACAAACGGACATTTAATTATATCCAATAATAGTAATTGTGTAACTGTTTTTTTTTAATACACACACACACACACATTTAAAACATTGTACCTATATTTAAATTCGTTGAAAAGAAATGTTTTCGATTCTTACTTTCGATGATACTTTATATAACGATCGTATCGTTAATGATGACTAATAACAAACACTGACGACCACCACTGCGGTGTATATTATTTAGGTACAAAGATAAAACTGTACATCTCCTATACGCCGCAATAGCAGAAAGCGAGTATAATAATATATATTTTACTCTCGAGGATAAATATATAAATAAATAAATAAATATATGTGTGTGTGCATGCGCGTGCGCGCGGTATATCGCGAAATAATAACGAAAGATCAGAGAAAAACATTAGCGGTGCGGAAACCCACACACAAACAAGGCTGTAATATCTCGCGACCAATCGAGCAAAAAGGTCCGTTTAGAAAAATAAAACGTACTTACGGAACTTCCATGGGCTTTTCACGTGTGTTCGGTTTCATAACGGTAAGTGGTATGATCATTTCGTCGCTATACGTCCGAATTTACTATCGTATTCTTTTTCGTTACGAGCGGTCGAAAGTTTTTCGCGATTCTATTCGTCAATCACATTATAGGCGGCCAACGTAATACGAAAATCGAAAAATTACTTTACGTTAAATTTATATATATATATATATTAATAGCGATAAACATCGAAACAAAAATGTCCATAAATTCGTTAAACGCCAAGAGGGTACAATATTTTCGATCGAATTTTAGCGATTTAGTCAAATAACCGCGGTACAATACAAATACATATTATGTATAGGTCAACCCAAAGTACGAAGCTCATAACGAAATATCGTCCAAGGCGACACGGGAACTAAAAACAGCGTCCAATTAGGCCGGTAATAATTAGTCAGTTTTGCGTGCCGTGTATCTCGCACGGTCTTTCTTTTTATATAAGGCGGCGAAAACGATTTTATTAAGATTCCGCGTCTCGATTAAAAATAAACGAGTTACGACGAGTTTAAGCGAATTGAACTGTGGAAAAATAACTACATTTTCCCCAAGGTTTTTGGCGGGC
>JAIPRN010004360.1:0-15462 GCA_025469175.1 Geopemphigus sp. TES_GeoC_2020
AATTATAGAAAAAAGATAAGGTGGCGATAATAACAGTACGAGATTTAGAAGAAAGAATATGATGGGTATTAAATGGGATATTGAGAGAATTCAGAAGAGAAAGAAAACTAGAGCGCTCTAGAGATAAAGCGGGGCAGTTGAAAAGGATATGATTAATGTCGCATGTGGCTAGAGTATTGTGAAGTGTACAGAGAGGTAAGTCATAAAATTATAAAAAATTTAAAATATATACGCCCAAATTCAGTTTTTAACGACGCTTCGCGTGCATTTTCTCTAACTCGATACGTGTATAATACGAGACTAAATATTACGAATAATGACGACGATAAGTGTTTTTCAATAATTATTTTCATTTTTTTGGCGTACGTATATTATTTATTCGAATCTCGACGAGCTAAAATATAAAAGAACGACCGCCTATCGGAATTACAATAATAATAATATTACGTTCTCGACGATTATTTAATTTTCGCGTATTCCACATATTACGAATACACGTGTTACGCGTGTCACGAAGGTTGTGTTAAATATAAGTTTACGTTTACTAATAATCGTTTAATTAATATTTTTCGTGCACTTCGTTCGTTATTGTTTAGAAATTATACGACGAAAATTAATTGTACCCGATTTATTGTCGAGTCGTTAATTCTATGTCCCCTTGCGCGTACCCGCCCTAAACAAGAAGTCTGGATACGCCTATCGTGTACGTACAAGTTACTTAACGACCAAAGACGTTCTTCATTCTTGAACTTGTCTCAATTATCACCATAAGTATGTAATCCACGATTTTTGTCGTCACTAATTTTCTATTTAGCTATATCCACTCTCGATTTTATACCGAATTTCTAACCTAAATAGTATTGATAGCAATCTTGCAAGTATTCGATTCTGAACGCAACGAATACTGTATTGATTTTGCGACGATGTTTATTTGTACACTATTTCATATAAGAGGAGAACTCGGATATTTACATGTAGCCCCACTTTCCGATAAAAAATTGTACCTAATTGATACTTTATTTGACAAGTTTTTTTGATTTTCTCGACAGTTTTATCGTTCGAATCGTTCGAAAAAACCAATTAACTAATTACAAAAAAACCTACTTAAATTGTCGTCGTATCTGTTTCATATTTATGGTCGGAAAATGTGTTACAAACTTATATATAATATTTAAAAGAAATTTTCAAGAATATTACCGTAGTTTGTCGTAACTTTTATTTCAAATATATTCGGTTAAAATTTCGAAACCCCGCGAGAAATAATTATTTCAATATATCGAACGAAATTTGACGAAAATGAACATCGGCGAGTAAGATAGGAAAGTGAACCGGCGATTAATTACGTTCTGTAGAAAATACAGATTTGATCGAGTTCCGCGATCAACCAGTGAATTAAGATCGTGATTGCAATATTTCTGGAACAGTTTATGGCTAAAATACATGTTTATACAATACAAAAATTTCGCTCCAAATCGTTTTTGGAAAACAACGATTCGTCGTAATAAAACCCGACTATGTAATCGACTTGAATCAACGTCCGCAGCATCCACGGTTCGCTAACATAAATATTTATATCTGTATATTTAAATCTACTAATGTATCATAGTCTTAAATAATAGTTGAAAGGTAAAAAAAATAGCGCCTAACATTGAAATCATTAATTGTTTAGACTAACGGTTTTTGAGTCTCAAAATATTACATTGTATACAAAATTTGTAATATTTCGCCCGAAGTCCGTAATTATCGCGCTATGTTTATTAATTGAATATATTTGGGAACATTAAATTCGAAAAACCCGTACAGAATATGTCTTAAGTTGTGTCTATTATCCAAAAATATAAAATTCGTAGATTTAGCAACGTCTAATCCTAAAAACGTTATTTGTCGACGTTCGAAAAATGTAATTATATGTTTTAAATCGTTCAAACCGTTATTATAATTCGTTATAGCGCCTTTGTGTTCATCGTAAATTACAAAAGAAATAAATAAATAAAAATAAATCGTACACGGCATATATGTGTGCATTAAAATTAGCGTAATATATAAACACGAGTCTCCTTTTCTTCGAAACAAAAAAATTTAAATAAAATACGCTCGTCTCATCTAACGTTAAGTGGTGACTCGCCATTATTAAAAACAGTTATCACGCACTAGTTTGGAAAAAACCGCACGTATTTATAAAAACTTTTCGTCATCGTCCCATGATAATAATAATAATAATAATAACACGCGCAAAAGTTACTTTCACAATATTTTATTTCGTTCTTTTAAAACAACTAATATTACACTAATATTACGACGTTAAGACGGCAAATACGACGATACTTTTTGGGAGTTTCACAAAATTCTTTATATACTTATATAGCTATAAGGCTACTACATATTTTCCTGAATGATTTCGTTTAATTACGGACTTTTTTTATAAAATATTTTCCGCAAACTTCCGAAATTATTTTGCATAAAAAACAAACTATTCTGTCGTTACGAAATTATTCGCTTGGAGTTCGTTAAAAACGGTTGTTTTCGTACAGCTTGACGAAAAATAATAAATACCGGGAAACCACGGCCGGTAAACATAATTCGCGTGGGTTAATAATACCTATATTCCCCTGCATATTCACTTGTTGTTGTCCAAGGCCGTAAATTATACAACGACGTGTATAGGTAACGTGTTCGCCTTCGTATTCGCACATATTTACACACACACACACAAACATCTATATGCATATATGCAAAAGTACGGCAGTTGGACTTAATTAGAGAGGAAAGCCATTTGGAGCACATCGAAACATTATAACACAACGACTACGACTGTCGGCACGAAACCAGAGGGATTAAGTTGTATGAAATTACCATTCTGATTGCCCACCCCTACAACACCGTCGCTATATACGCTCTTGAAACCTCTTCTATTATAGCCGAATATACATTTACGTACGTGTTAATATGCCGCGCTGAAAAAATACGGTACGCTTTTCGTTTGTTTCTTTTAGATTTTACGTTTTCGTTTTTCGTACTCATGTGTAGAAATAATTAATACTCGACGGCACCGCGAGTGACGTTGACGTCGCGTTATAATTATAATAATACGAATACGTGCAAGAGGAGCCTGACGCGCCATTATTGTTTAAAATGTTCAATTAACCGGGTGAAAAAAATTACGAAAAACGATTGCCTGGCAGAAATTTCGAGAGTCCGTTTACTTTTTTCAAGTGTGTAAAATATATATATAAAAAGTAGCACTTTATTGTTCGACCTAAGCAATTTTTTTCCAATATTATTTGGAACGATCGTATATTATATACAATCTATTTTCGAGAACGAATATAATGGCGTGTACGTAAACGCGTCAAAGTTAAAAAAAAAACCTAGTAAAAAATCGAAGAAAAAGCCGAGAAAATAATACTACTTAAAGATATATCATGCGAGAATCGTATCATTTTTGCCTCGTGACTGCGGGGGATGTGCGCGAGTAATAATGAAAATAAAATGATAATAATAAAACGGTTATAAAATTATAACCCTACCGTATTATATACAAAATATTCATTCGTCAAAAGCAATCAAATCGTGTTCGAGTTCTTTTTTAAATTCATTTTTGAACGTCGAACACAACGTATACATTTCATTTATGTTTCGTGCGCGGTTGGTTTTCTTTTAGAACCGCACTGTCAATAACTGGATAGAGATAACAACTTCAATTTTATACTAAAATACTAGAAATTATCTTAAATTTATTTTAATATAATAATATATCCGGTAATATTTTATGATTTTTTGGAATCCATTTTTTGTCCAGATAAAGACGCGAGTTTACAATTTGACGGCTATACGTAATAATATACGTTAGAAAAACAACGAAAATATTAATGATATCCGAACGATTCGGACGTTTTTCGATAACGTGAAATTCTCGTAAATGTTTTACTTTTTTCTTGATCCCCTTGACAATGTAGAAATGAATTCCGTCGGATTATCGATGCAACGGTAACTGTGTTTGAGTCAGCGATGGTAGCGACGAAGTGAGGAGGAACTCATAGCTTCTCCATTTTCGCGTCTATACCGGCGACGACGATACCATACCGACGAACAGGCCGCGACAACACGCGCGCGCTGCTCTACCGCGATCGTCAAACCGAAACGCCAGTAGTAATAGTAGTAGTTGTCGGTATATGGGGGTTGTTATTTCAAATAATTCGATCAAGGTCGCCCACGAGCTGAATCGAGAGGAAAATTGTCGCCGTCGTGCTCTCAAAGTAAATGTATACTATTGCCGCAACCAACGAAAGAATTTACAATAAAAATTGCTAATATATATAGAAAAAAAGACAAAATAGTTAATATCATCGCCATCCACCACCGTGGCTTTGAAAATGAAACGCAAAGTGTGCACACACGACGCAACCATACCAAAGATGATTTCCTAATCGACCTGCTAGGTCTCCTAATGGACCCCCTCATTTAAGCGAAGTTAATATACAATCGAAATAAATTAATGAACCCCGGGCTTGACCAACCAGTTAGTAACGATATCTATGAGTGTTCTCAATTTGTGTACCTTGTAATCGCTTTTAAGTAAATTTATTAAACGAATGTATGTGCGTGAATTGTCTGGTGTTTGCGCAAATGAAAGTGGAACGATACTTTTCGGAAGACTTTGAGCTGCGCGCTTAAAGAATTTCGCACGAAAGAAACTGTTTTTCGGCTACCGAAATTCGTTCAAAATACGTTTTGGACGCGTGTAATACACAGTTTTCTTTGTCTTATTATTTTCCTAGGTAATCCGCCCCATAATTCTGAACATCCTGTGCGACACGTGTACACACGCGTTGTACACACACCACGACGAATTTTTCCAAACCGAACATACACAAACGCATCGTACAATATATTTATGGGAAAAACAATTTACGACAACGCGCAAAAGACACGCCGGACGTGTTTATATATATATATATATATATACAACCGTCTCGGTACGACGACGACGACGACGACAACGTCGGTAGAATGAATCTTTTGTGTGCCGAATATGTTCGCACAACGGTCGTTTATATATATGCGTGTGCGTGAGCGTGTATCGTCTTCCACAGTTAAACCTTTTTGCCACAGTAAACTCTATAAGCGTGCAACCCGTTCACACGTATAAGTAAACACGCGTATTATAATAATGACAAATGTCATAACAGCGTGTTATATATGTGCGTAATCTCACGCGCGGTTTACATTAATCATTTTCGTTTTACGTTTCCCATCTCTTTTGTGCGTCCGAAACTCAACCGCCAATGCTGACAGAGACTCTCGTTTTGTATCATTTTCTCGGCCGATGTAATAATAATGATATTATTAATAGAATATCAACAACGACAATATAAACGATAACGGCGCTTATTTATAGCATTACTGTAATTGTAAGTGCACGTTGGATTACAATTAGTGTATCGAAAGATACTGTATACTCTGTATATGTTCCGTATGAATGGTACACACATGGGGTAGGTTAGGTTAGGTTATAAAAAAAAAACACGTATAAAAGTTTATTCCATACGCAAAAAAATGAAGGCCGAATAATTGTACGTTCCATTTATATAAAAGACGATATTTTAAGCAAGGCGCGGAAGCGTTTGATATATTTCAATTTGAGTTCACAACGATAAATATACAACTGCGCACGAATTACGAGGAAAATTTAATTTCCCGGCAATGGTTCCATTAATTAAATAAAAACGCGAAATACGTGTACACGTCGAAATGGAAACGTACTGTTTTCTCGTTTCTAATTTTGATTACGTTTATACAAATATTCTATCAGATTATATTTCGTTTGGGATTTTAAAAACTTGTTGCACGACTAAAGAAGTTTCCCGTGTTGTGCCGTGAAACTCCAAAAATTAAACACTAACGGAATAATGAAACACGTGAAAATATATTAGCGAGAAGTTAAATAATTTTTTCGACGAAACGCCTTTGACATTATTTAACGTTGAAAATCACCTATCAACCGGTATTTCAACTAACGGTAAAAGAGTTCTCAAACTGTAAAGCTAGGAAATGTCCGTTTTTAATGCGAAAACATTCGTTTACCACGAATTTTAAGCGTACTTTATGTAAATATAAGCCGGTCGAAAAAATATTAACGTTATTTTATCGTTTGATCAAGATACAAAGTACGAGGTTAATTATAATGACAACATTCAACGTTACACTTGTTTTTAAACTTAATTTATAACCGGCATGCAGTGAGCTGCAGATAGATGGTTGGCCCATAGGCGCGAAACGTCATAATCCGGCCGGCCCTGCGCACGAAAGGGATTAGAATATCAGAAAGACACCGTACGGCAATTTTCTTAGCCAGCGTAGACGTCGATAAATAGCGGTTTGAAAACGTATTTTCAAAATCAAACATAAATATTCCGTTCGCAGCGGCAAAATGTGAAAACTTCACGGTTCAACAAAATCTCGACAAAAACGGCAAATCGGATTAGGCACAGAATACACACCCAATGATTCGATTGTGCGCGAGAAATTATTAACATAACCTAATTATAATATTTTCGAAAGCGAACTACGTACAAACGTCGAGTTTTTATCCCAGTTATGATTCCGTTCGCTTAATTTCAATTAGCGACGAATGTCTTTTGATGTACCGAGTATTTTAATACGAGTCTTTTAATAATACCGTGGGGCCCGGACTTTTTTTCACAATGTTCCGTCGCTGAGAGCGATTTTCAAAAATTTAATTACGAAGTATTAAATATTCGGCGGAGATTTTTTTTTAAACCAAGAACGAAAACAAATAATATTTTTCGATTCCACGCGTCGTATAAAACGTCCTACGGCATATAG
This sequence comes from Geopemphigus sp. TES_GeoC_2020, assembly GCA_025469175.1. NCBI lineage: Eukaryota > Metazoa > Arthropoda > Insecta > Hemiptera > Aphididae > Geopemphigus > Geopemphigus sp. TES_GeoC_2020. The sequence continues at coordinate 6,847 of JAIPRN010004360.1, forward strand.
TAGGTGTACTGCGTTACTGCAGATATATGTTATACATAAGCGTCGCGTGTCTCTCGGTTAATATATTCCAAGATTAAAATATAATAACGACGAAAAAAGGTAAAAATAAAACGAAAACAATATATATAAATATTGCGTAACTTTCGAAATCAAATTAAGAATGCTATAATATATTTTTACGTAATATGTATATATAAATACGGGAAAGCGAAAATATTAGACGCGATTTTCAATTACTATGTACCCAGGAGCGTGCTCGAGGAAGGATCAACGTACACCACATCCTCCTCTCCACATAACGATTTATTTTAATATCTCGGTTAAAAGTATACAAATTACCCAATTTTTACCTTGTTCCGTTCCAATCAACATTACACATTTTACTTTGCCGTGAATTTTCTTTAAAAAAAATCGAGAAAAAAATCGCCACGTTCAAATTCAAATTTCTCCGAAAATAAAATAAGTAATTTTAACCGAAATTGTGTCACGTTGAAACCGAATTCCTTAACTTTTTAAAAATGCGTATTAAAAGTTCGCCTGCGGAATTATAAGTTATTGCGTACATTGAGCTGTCTGTTCTTTAATAATATTCGATACGCGTTTGTATAAATCATAATTACATATGGCGATATCTAATTATTATACAATTATACAAATTGAAACGATCAAATTTATGAAATTTTAATTTAAAAAATTCCACGAGATATCACTAAAAACACCTCCTCCGATAAAAAGAAAATTTTTATAAATTCACTTTTGTAGATAGTTAACAATGTAATTACGCCGTTGTAATAATATACAAAAATTTCGAGTAACTTAATAAAGGGTAGTCTAGGCTATGAATTTATATCGCATCTTTAAACATGATAAAATGTCATAACACATGTTCCCTTCCCTTTGCTTATTTGAATAATTACGCGAAAGAGTAATATATTTTTAATGAAAGATTTACCGACGTTATTTTTCAAAAAGAAATGTATATGAATTAATTTTATTCTGACTGATATTATTACGACGAACACAATTGATTTGTGATTTTCGAAACGAATTTTGAACTGTTATTCTTAATTTTGACATTATATCAACGAAAACGTAATTTCAAACCCCCCACATTAGTGAATAATTGATATAATTACCAAAAAGTTGGGCGTTATAAATATTATTTTTGTTAGCCCGTGAGATGGACGAAAATGATTAAGCAATTCGTTTCGTATATTATATGAACGAAGAAGTTCGAAGCTCCGGTATTTATATATATATTCGTTTAGATAGTACCGCCGTTACTATACTATACAGCATCGTTGCGACGAGAAAATGAAAATGCAAACCTATCAAAACCTAAAACGTAATGTATATATAAATAATTTAAAACAAGACAGATGGAACGGCTTCGTTCCAAAATTGATTCCCCTAGTAAAATAATATGGCAAGCTATATATATATTAAAAACGATTGGTCTTATATACGAAACGAAAAATATCAATCCATTTCGAAGATTCCACGTTTTTAGAAGTCGTCACGAAACGACCCGTGGTAGGTAACCGTTTAACAGATTGAAATGGACTACGCGATGTAATAATATTCGAAACTGAAACGTATCTATTGTATATTCACTCTCTCTCTCTCTCTCAGAAAGTATAAGTTTTTGATAAAAATTAAATATTTTAGAAGTACAATTGAATACGTTAAGCTCGATAACTATATTTATATACAAATTCTCATAATGGTTTTATGAAAGTTATATAATGAATTCCTAAAACGTGCCCCTTTCGTTTCTTTTGAATTTTAATAAGCTTCTTTTTCACATTCTTCAGTGATAATCCAAAATAATCCATGCTCGTGTATTTTTGAAAATAACCCGCAATATATATTTAAACGAAATCGTCGAATATTTTACGTCAAAATTAAAACATTCACGTTTCACGCCCAAAATACATATCTTTATTAACGTTATCGTTTTTATACCATCGAAGGGACAGCTACAATTGTATCGTTTATCGACCAATACTCGAGTGATAGTACGCGTACTTATATAATGTTATACTCGTGCGCTCAAATCTTCGACTCGAATTATAAATTTTTCGCTTTTTAATGTTTGAATAACACTTGAAATGTGCCGAGGGTCAGCAACTTTAAACTCGCGTATTTCAAATACACAATCTATTACCCATTGAGTATACAATCTTGATAGTACTATAGGTACGTAGATATACCTACGTATTTGCGTGTATTATGCAAAGAATACGGGTTTTAATTACTTCTAATTATTATTCCAAACATAAGCGCGTACATTTTCGAAATAATAATTCGGATACAAATGTGTTTGTTTGGCTCGACAGAGACGGCGTTAATACACGCCGTTTAGACAAAAAATTATATATATATATTATATTTATTAAAAACAGTCGCGTATTTCAATACCGGGTCGAAATGACCGCGACCGATATACGTTAACATAGGTTTACCTGATCAAATATTCTCTAAATATACGTCCTTGTCGAAATCCATTCTATACGAATGACGCGAAACGAAAGCCCGCGTGTGCGCATCGTAATAATATATTATCTAATAATTTCCATCTTTTGCGCTTGGAGCAGCACGTGCGTACGATTTTAGGAAACATTTTGTGTACGTCTGTTTCGTGGAAGTTCGTAAAGTATTTAATAAATACGTTATTTTCTTCTAATTTATAATTGAAAACTCGGTAATGACTATTTGGGCATTGAACGAAAGAAACCCGAAGTTGTTAAAACATTCATTCGTAAAATCGACCAGTTCTTTTTCGTTCCCGAGATTCAATGAGATGAATATTACACGGATTTAAGCGCTTTTGAATAAAATGCACGTCTAAGACTGTAAATTATTATATATTATTTAAACGCTATTTCCGAGTCGGCGGCGTTTCAAGCACTGTTGTCTCTTTCGATTCCAGACGATCTCTCGCTAGTTTGTTGTTCACGTGGATAGTTTTTTCGTTGCTTACGACGTCGTAAAAATATGCGAATTTTATTTTGTACGCCGCGGCATTGTCTGAATACTTAAGAACAAGAACGACTTATTTGATAAATTTGACATTATAAATATTTATGATTAATTGACCGATACTGACAATTTTTCGGTTAACGATAACCAAATGTCGCCAAACTCATCTCGTCATCATTATGTACGCTTGAAACAATACACACGATTGACTATCGCATTGAAAACACGTATTTCGTTCGTTTCTTTTTTCACGTTTTGGTCACCCTTCCTTTTAACTGAATGTAAAATCGCGAAATGTCCCGTCTACAAATAGCGTTCAATACCTAAATAATTCTGGTAAACTGTGTATTAAGAAATCTTCTAAATAGGTATAATATAACCGATGTACTTTTAAGGCCTGAAAAAGCGTTTTTCCGGATTAAAAACAAACCCAATATCTTTAGAAAACTTTATAATTCTGCGTTAAACTTGGTGTATTGCGCGAAATAGTTAATTGTTTGACTACGTCGACTAATCACCGGAGGGTAAAAACAATAAATCGCTTTATTTACCATACGTTATATTTCGTGGCTCTTGGTGTATGGTGCAAATATAAGTAATGGACTCGCGTAACATATATTTTGGCACTAATCAAAATTGAAATAACGACGGTCTCCGGTCAAAATAAATTATAAAATTTTAAAAACAAAACTTTCGGTCCAATGCGAACCGACAAAAACGATTCGTGCGCAGGAAAAAACGAATAATGCGAACAGTAGCGTAATGTTAACCGTATATGTGTTCATAATTATATAATGTTACGTAAGTACGTACTTGGATCTGTTGAGTCGTGCGCTAGCGGTAATTACTTTGTCAAATTCGACAAAGGACTAGGGATACATTGCGATTTTTATCATGTATATTTCACGCTAAATCGCCTTTTTATGAACCTAATTATTATACACCGTTTACAAAAAAGACGAATAAGAAAAGAAAACTTATATTTTAGATGCACCTGGCAGGTTTAGATAACTAATATAGTATAAGTATAATATAACCTAATGCGATAAAATAAATAATCATGCCTAGAAGTATAGAACTTACAAATATTTAGGAAAACTCGTCTCTAAGAGAATAGTTAATTTTCAATAGTGTAAATATTTTAAATTTTGAATTTTTTTTTACGATAATTAGAACTTAGTGAACAGTTTTTCTATTTCAAATGCATATTGATTTTGTTACAGCCAAAATACAAACATTTCGAACATTTATGCAAAATCCAAAAATAATCGTTCTACGAATAATATAACAATTTAATAATATCGTAATTTTTTTAAAAATATTTTATCGTTTGAAATTCTTTTAAATAATTAATCACTGATTTTCTATAATTCTTTGAAGCTTATGAAAATAAAAATTACTCAAAATTGTGCCAACGACTAAACTCATTTTACCGAAAAAAATTAACATTTTCATAAACTTCAACAAGTTTAAGAATACAAATGATTACATTTTTTAATAAAAAAAATTTAAAACCAAAATGGTTTTTAAAAATCAATTCGTAAAATAGTTATTTTGGATTTTCTTATTTCTTGTTGTAACAAAAGAAAAAATTATAAATACCATAATTATATCGCGATAATATAATAATTATTATAAAAAAAAATATATAGAATTAAACAAAAATTATGGCATTTGTCACATCTCTGTTAGACACCCTCTATTTGTATAATACAACATGTAATATCGAGAAAGATGGAAAGCATTTTCCCGCTTTTTTCTCATCGGGTTAGGTTCAGTTCTCCCTCGTAGAACTCACCTTATCGTAGTAAGACGACTGCTTCGGCAGTTCGATCGAGAGTTCTGAGCCGGTCCATACTTTAGTTAGTTGAAACCTGCTAACATCAGCAAATCCCCTACGTCTGTCTGGCCCCTAGACCGGATAAGGGGGGACTTTATCAAAGTGAGAAATTATTCGAAAAATATTCGTTTATATAATCGTCTAAACATAATTTTATTCGAATACACTTTCAGATTTAAACAAATTTTCTATTCTTTGATTGTATTTATCACCGTCTAAAAAGTTTACTTCTTCGTTATAATCTGGGATTTCGATAAAACATTTTTCTTTAACAGCCGTCGGTTCGTCAATATTATACAATGTATCTTTTTCAGTGTTTTGGGGTCCGAATAAATTATTTGCAGCGTTGTTAACCGCGTACGAATGAATAATTAAGAGTTCGAGTAACGGACGGTTTTTAGTTACATAATTAAATTCGAAACTAAAAAAAAATTGAAAAATTGAAAATATGTACATCGTAATGCTAAAATATCGATTACAACTTTTGAAATAAACTTCGTCTGGATCTAATCCGTCTCCCTTCACTAATATGATGGCTATGTATAATTATTTCGTTTCATACTTACTACCGTATCACTTAAGTATACACGCGTCTCATATATAAAACGGCAATATTCCACTATCACACAAGGGTCAAAATGATAACGAACGGCGAAACTTAATTATTATGATCTAATTAAAAGTACTACACTCGTAACTCTATTAAATGTGACAATTCGAAAATTCTACTTCTAGATAGACACTGTTTTAAATCAGCATATACCACACTTTATTTGGATGTCGTATTAATTCTTTTAAATTCCGGAATATTCGAAACATTGTTCGTTTAAAAAGTCAATGATACAAATCAAAAATAAAAACATATACGTTCGAATCTATAACGACGTAATATATTTGTTTAAAGAGCCTTCGATTAAACATTTTAATATAATACTTTGCCTTCGATTCCGACATTTTTATCAATATTGATATTCAAACGCGTTGCAAATAATATAATTTACAACATTTAAACATACAATTTAAACATATTTTCCTATTTTTCACGTATACCGTAAATTTAACAATCTTGTGCCAATACAATAATATACGTAATAACATTTTTTTTTTTTGATTATTATTATGATTATAAATCAATATGATAAAACCCGCCCGGGTCAATAAGGCTGAAATTTATAATAAAATGTATAAGATGCGAAATTTAACTATAGATTATTTACGTAAGCACAATATGTATTTGCCGTATCAATGACACGCGCGTTTATATAATAGATTTTAGTAATTTTTGATCAACCAAAAAGGTTTATGGATAACGTAATTTTCAACTGTATGCTGTAACAAAGGCGTGTGTATCGACCATAAATCCGTGTGTGTATATATATATATATATATTACAGTAAGAGTTGCTAATAATCGTTTACGACTTTACTTTATACAAAAATTAAATAATACGAAATCGTTTCCGGACGACCGTTATACATATATAATATATACACTTTAATTATAAGCCGTATATTACTCTTTCACGACGTTCGTAAACTCTTTGAATATATTTTCTTAAAAACATCAATGGCTTCCCCCGTAACGAACTTTGCATAATACGATTTCTCGAGTAGACTTTTAATCTCGTTTATATCCGGTTCTTTCTGTTATCTATTCTATATACAATATACACGTACGTAGGGTATATTGCGTGGTAATATTATTATTTATCGACTACAGAGGTACAGTGTTCATATTATACTGCAGTAGATAGTCACGCATGCCAAAACTGTAACAAATTATACAGCTCGAACGATTCGTTTTCGAAATCTATTTGCTCTTTATAATTTAATACCATGATCGTAATAGTTTTAATTCTGTTACTAATAAAAGTTTAAAAAGGAGCTGAAAACAATATACATGTATATACACACGTCTACGATAAAACGATAATAATTAGATAGATAATTAAGCCCGAATGATTGATACTTCAACAAAATAAACGTACGAAAATGACTTTAAAACGTTAATATTTGTATCGGTTTATTTTTTATTAATATAATATATCGATTAAAAACCAAAATGATTGTGAAAACTTGAATTCCACGCTTTCAGTATGAAATCCTTAACTTTCACGTAGTATTTTACAATTAATATTATTATTAATGTCGTATAATAACAAGACAAATTGCGTGTATCGAATATAATACTATATGAACCCGCACAAAAACAATACCTAAATTAAATATTATTCCGTACCGTTTCCACGTGAAACTATCCACGATAACGCGAATAAACAAAATAAATATTCGGTTTTCTTTTAGTATAAAATACGCACACAACGGCCTGCAGAAATACCTCCAATTTAATGGGGCAAGCTCAAATAGAATATTAATAGAATTTTATTTTTAAGTCGTCCTCGTTTAATTCGTCATTCGTTCGGACGATCCGAATACAAGCTTAATAAATTTTTACTATATTAATATATACGGGGGCACCAATCATACGCGTGCTATAAGTACCACGATTTAGACAGTTTTCAAAGGTGTTCAGCATTCTCAAATTTCATATTAGCCTCCCTTATCTTTTTGTTAGCTTTACGCACTTACCGCATTTATTTCAAATATCAAATCAAAATGCAATCGGTAATTTGATTTTATATTTAAAATACCAAATTCACTAACGTTAGGTACATAACAAATTAGATGCTAAAATAAACACATTTTGAGTAATCGACATCGAGTTAGTTTAAAATAAAACATTTCGAAACTTACTACTACATAAAATATTCGAAAATCTAACGAATAGAGATAATTTTTCTATAGCTTTAGAAACGCGAATTAAGGATTTTGCATACTCAACTGTTTATAATTTTAGAATTACCACAGACCCGAGTTAGAATTTCAAAATACGTTTTTCTTCCATTTAATAATTTTATTATTATTATGAGTTACACAAGACTAAGATTTAAAGTAAACGCCAAAAAACATAAAAAAACCACTTCGCATAAATTTATCCGTTTCCAAAATCGCGTCCGTGAACGACATGACCCAGATTTCGTTCAATTTATATCTTTTTCTAATTTGTTTTTGTTATTGATTACTCGATATAATGGATACAAACAACGACTAATGTCTTTCGAACACACAAAATTTTAAATATTGAATAATTTTTAAAAAGTAGTCCGCAATATTTCGCGTGAAATGAAAGAAAAATCAGGATTAATGTGACAACCGAACATAGATAAACAATCTATGACAGCGATCTCTCTAAATTGGAATTCATTACAATCTAATAACTATACTTCAACCAATTGCCAAGCTTCTATTCAAGTAAGCACTACGAACGTAATTAAAAATATGATTCCTAAAAGCGTTAAAATTTTTTTGCTCGTAAAAGCATATTTTTCAAAGATGTTTATTTTAGAATATCCATATCGATAACCTATTATATCATATATAAATATATCGTATTCCAAGTCCCTCGGTAATCCCGCGAGATATTATTTTACTAATCGATTATAGGTATGATATAATAATGTCACATTTATGCCCACATGCAAATCGCTGTCGTATAATTTATGTATATATTCATATACCGCAACCACTGTCTAAAAATAAAACGGTAAATCGCACACGAAACTTAATTATTACGTACAAGACGCGAAACCATCTCATATTCAATCGATGCAAAATATGATAATATTCTACTTAACAATTTTTTGGGCTCTGGTCCATATGGTGATACGTAATATATGTATGTATACAATATACGATATAATATTTATATCTATAACGTATATGTATATATATATA
>JAIPRN010004361.1:0-15462 GCA_025469175.1 Geopemphigus sp. TES_GeoC_2020
ACGGCGTATTTACGGATTTTTGTTTTTTTTTTTTTTTTTTGGGGGGGGGAGAAAAAAAATATTTTTAATTATTAAGAAAAGATTAATAAAAGAAAAATGGTTTACCCTCACGAAGTTTACCCATTAATGGAAAATCGTACGTTCGACAATGGCTACACCCGCGGAATAGATTGGATAGGCGAGTGCTTTCGAAAAAATAATCGTGAACCATATAGGAAACGCCGCGAAGACGTCACGTCGCGAAACGATCGCAATTTTCGCTACGCGCGAAAACGACTGTCCCGTGTAATTATCTAATGGCCAACATGATCACAATTAAACAGTATCAAAATTACCAGATCCCTCGATGTACGCGACAGTAATAACGGGCAGGTTTTGCAACTTTTCGAGTACGTGGCTCATGTAAGTAGCTAACGCGTTGCCTAAATCGGGCGTGGATATTCGCTTAGCCATATTTAAATCGCCTCCGGCACAAAAATTTTCGCCGGCGCCGTATAAAATCGCTCCTTTGTATTCGGTCCATTGGTCCAATTCGTCGAGGACTTCGTCGAGGTCGAACATCATTTTAACTATTGATTACGGCGAAGAACAAATAAACATAACAAGAAAAACGTACGGTAAAACAACGCCGAAAACGAGCGCGTTATTTATAACGTCAGGTTTTAGTGTTTTACCAGTAATGGCGTTTTTGATGCTTGGATTGTTCAAGCAGATTTTCGCGATGCCGTTGGCGCCCGTCTCCAATTCTACGGATCCAGTGCCATCTGAATAATTGGATAATATTTCCTTCGCATCCGTAACCGATATTTCTGGTCCGGAGTAAGTAAACTCGTGTAAATATTTTTCCTTGGCTGTACGGCCGTCTTCCATTCTTATACGTTTCGACGTACGACTTTTGCGAAGTGAAACGCCCGATGTGTTCGAGAACACAAGACGATTAAACGTTTAGACTGTTGTCGAACGATTATTATTGAATACTGTAAATGTTATGAGAAGTACAGTTTAAAATACAATTACGCGTTCGAATTATTTATAAAAAAAAATGTTTTAATTCGTGAACGTATATATGTACGCATATAATTATAAAAGCAAAATAATAAAAATAATTGTAATAATAACCTTGAACATGTGAGGTTAGGTCACGAAGAATAAAGGTATGTAATTAAATGTATGTAATAAGCGGGGCTTATTGAATTTTGTTACTTATAATTAATGATAATAAAATAACAAATATATCGATTATTTTTATATAATTTGTAAAAAAAAATGCTTATGAAATTCTGATATGACGTTAATGATGAAGACATTTACACAATAACTTAATTAACTAAATACATTTTTACAAAAGGTAATCGGTAGTCAATGACTAAACATGTCATCTACATAAAACAGTCTATTTAACATTTTAATTATTATTTCTTAAAACATATTTATCGTTTGTTTTATTACTCGTATAATATAATAATAATAATAATAATAATAATTATTATTATTATTGTTATGTAATAGGTTAATTTATTAACTTATTAATATTTGAAATGATAAAATAAATAACTTCTATATAAATTTCGTTTATTAAAAACGACGTATTAAAGAAATATTAAACCATTAAAAAATATATTACATATTTGAGTACATTTATCGAGTTTTATATTTTAATCTATACGCGTTAAAAGAAAATTAAAAAAACATTTTTTTAAATGTGTTATAAATTGCGGAGTAGGTTATGGTAAACTATCGATAATTCGTACGGGAATTACAACACTTGCGAAATTTCCAAACAAAAATTATAGTAAACTGTGCTCAATAAGAATCCAAATACAGCGTTTAAGATAGAAAACATATATATATATATTCATTAAATTGTTGCTCTCGTAAAAATATTCAGTAGGTACGAAAATGACGAAATACAGAGAAATAATATAAAAATATTTGTTAATTATACGTCACAATAATTGTACTTACTAACTATACTATATATAGCGCATATAAGTGTTGTTTTTTAAAAGAAAATGTTACGTGTATGATATAGTGAAAGCGTCTGACAATAACATTAAACATTATTTTATCAGTTCATTCGAAGAAATGAATTATGAATAACGAATAATAGAAATAATAATAAATAATAATAAATAATTATTTCCTTTCATATACACGCAGTGAACTCTTATACATTAATATTAATACATTTCACCCGCGATAATTATTGCAAATAAATTCCTTTAGCGTTCTGTTTTTCGGAAACGCAATAAGGAGCGAGGGAGAATATATGAATATATTTCGATTACAGTAAAACGGCCTCGTTTAAAGTTTTATACAATAGTGCAAACGTTTTTCGGTAATAATAATTTTGTACGTCATTTCGTGTACAATATACATAAATTGTTGCGTGTTAAAAATGTTTTAAATAATTTCTACAAGTTTACACATACGACGTATAAAAATATTACTTTCAATATACCAGCTATTTAGTAGTTAACGTATATGAGTTACAAGCAGTCCTTAGTCTGCATAGAAAATGATAACGGAAATACAATTGTACGTCTAACGCAATTATAGTAGTTGATTCATATCGTTGGGACGCAATTAGCGCAAAAAAGGGATTTAATGACGTAATTCGATTTCAAAAATTCGAGGTTTACGCTGAATATCATCAAATGATAAATGATTATTATATTTATTAAGAAAGATAACGAAAATAGATGACAATAACAATAATTACTTATTCTATAAATGAACCACGGATTAATTATCGAATGCAAGTTCTCGTTGTTATGCGAAATACGAAAATGTCAATCTATACGTTATTTATTTTATATCGATTAGATGTATGTTAAAAGGTTTTGGAGATACATTTTATTTTTTTAGAAAAACATGCCTATATTTGCTCATTTATTAATTTTTATTAATTATATTATTATTAACATTTATTAAAATTATGGATAATTTTGCGGCCGAATGCTTAAAGAATGGTACGGCGTTGAATAATATTAACAACAATCATCGAAAATTGTAAAACGTATTCACTTTCGACGATCGACGTATCGAACACAACGTCCTTGCCACGGACTTACGAAAATAAATACGATCGCGAAATGATTGGCTTCTAATGAATTGTATATACAGTTCCGTTTCTAAGCGCGTTTAATCGTATTTCGATGTACAAGGATTTCGTTGGATGTAAAATTTTCGTTGAATATTTTTGACGAGAATATATTGCCGACTTTGTTATTTCGACACCGATATTTTTGTAGTAAATATATTGGATTAAAATGGAACAGGCAAATAACGAAGGAAATGATCCGGTAGTAGTCAACGAAAACGACAAATCAAAAGAGAAACAGGATTCTGTTGATTCCACCGAGGAAGACAAACAAAAAGCTACCGTCACAAATACATCAGTAGTAACAAGTACCTCTTCAGACGAATCGTACGTCAACGACCGGCAATACGCGATTGTTCTTGCCCAAATGATGGAGTCACAACACCGCGAAAAAGTGTACAAATGGATCGAAAGGTATATTAGTATAATATTATAAGATGTTTACGACGTCGCGGTTAAATAGGTCGGTCGACACGCCTGCCAAGGTAAAAAACAAAATTTGACACTCCGGTACAAAAAAAAAATGTCGGAGGAAACGATTTTAAGAATTACGGACGATTAAATGTTATCGCGATAGGTTATCATCGTGCTTCATCGATATCGGTATCACGTCGGTAGACAAAGTTACGAAAGTTTCCTAGTAGTATCGGTTTTACAAACCGTTTTTTACGGTCCACGAACACTTTTTCGTATAGTGACGGTCTTGACGTTCGTTACGTCCCAGTTACGCAAATTGTACCCAGCTAACACGGTTTATAATTTACTTGCAGTTTCCTAAAGCGTAATTCAAAACGACCACCAATTGCGAAAAACTCGGTAAAATTGTCATCGTCTTCGTTTCAGACATGGGCAATTTTTATGAATTACGATAAAAACTTAGAGACATATTTAATATATTAATAACATTCGTCGTATTCCTTAATTGTAATAACTACCGGCATCTCTCGAATTGTTTTTCGAATACAACGTTTTGAAATTCATAAATAACTCTAAAATCTCATGTCCATTTTAAACCGATATCGCCATCACTTCGCTACGTTTATTTTCGTCGAATTTCAAGATTATTTTACGTAGGAAAATCTTCGTAACAACGGGACTGGGCTTGAAAGCGCGTAACAATACAATAACGTTTTATCGATAATTAGGTTAGTCGGGAGTAGCGCAAAAATCCATTTGGCGTGCGTTTTTTAAATTGAAAAGGTTTCGCGTTTTCAGATTGGACACGCTGGGCGATTGTGACGAATCTCGCGAGGAACGAGATATGTATTTGAAATTTTTGATTTTGCAACTGAGTAACGGGAAATTAGTGGCTCCGTTCACAAAACTACCACAGCCGGGCCTGCGGCCTTTGAGCACCGTCATGTCGAGGTCTGTTTACAATCTCATCTACAAGGGCAAGTACGTCACCAGCGAGTGCCATCCGCCCAAGGACACGAAACACAAGATATATTGTGCACCCGATGAGATCCAGCCCGTGTTGTTTTTTGGTAGACAACCCATACCGCGTAAAGGTGGTTTCGTGTACGCGGCAGCGTTTAGCACCAAATAAAAAAGAACCGTTTTTAACCGTACGTATTTCATCGAATGTCCTAAAATCAGAAACGATAGGCCTGTCGACGTAGACCACGTCTTTGCGTTCAAATACGAGATACGCGTATGAATCGGTCGCGACGAGTAATTATTGTAACCCGCTGTGCCTATCCATTTCGACCAGGATTTCGCTTTCGTTGTATTTTGAAATTTAGTCCCGGGGACTTCGAACCGTCAATTACAAAAATCGATCGGACAAATAGTAGAAAAAAACAATATGGCGTGGTAGTACCACAGATCGCATGATCAGATAAAACGAATTCGCTGTCATATAACTCGCGTGGTACTACTCGTGCCTAACGCGTCATTCGTTTATTATAAATCTTTTTTCCGCGTGAATAGTCGCCTAATATTATTTATTTTTTCGCTTCCATCGCAGTCATCGTTGACATCTTAGCCAGTGATGTGATTTGATAATGCCACATGATAACGTTTGATCTGCAGCTAGTCTGAATTAACCGAGTATGTACTTTTAGTACGGTGCCTAAGATTTTTTCAAAAGGCCATATTTTATTTATGAATTATACACATTGTATAACTATTTTTTAACTCAAATTAGAGACAAAAAAAACGAGTTTATTTGTCTTTAATTTTTATATATAATCCAAGAAGTCTCAAAATATCTTTCTAAATATTTTTACTATTTGTTTTCAAAAAACAGGTATAAAAAACATACGTTACTATCTATAATATACATAATTTATTTTGTGTAATTAGAGACATTTTTTTAAACTTGATTTTGATGTCTTCAAATTTTCAATCAATGTTTATTTTGATTTTGTCTATTAAACTCTTGCACATACATATTTGATTATTTCATATAGCTGAAAGTTGAAATGTAAAAATAAAAAAAATATATATATATAAATAAATTAAAATCTGCAAACTTAATATTTCAAAAATTAAAATATGAAATTATTAATTTATACAAAATCTTAGATTTCTATAGAGCTCAATTTAAGAACTGTTAAAATAAACTATTAACATTATAATATTTATCAACTTGTTTTCTCGTATACTAAATTTGCTTATTTTATAGAGCAGGAAAATGAGATACTTCTTAACTAATAATTAAAATTTCTTCCGTAATGTGAACTGATTCATGGTAGGTTGTACCAGTTACAAAATAAACATCGGTATGTTATATATATATATATCATAAATTGAGAACAAATATAATCAATAAATTCGTTATTAATATTTTTTATTCAATTTTTCTATACATTAATTTTTGAGTACAAACATTAACTTAAATTAATTTCTTTCTCTCACTCTCTTTCTCTCTTTTAAATCAAGTAATATTTTTTAATAGAATTTCAGTCAGTCCAATTCAACAAAAAAAAAATCATAAATTAGTATAATATATACAATATTCAAATATATTTGCTCTAGGAAATGCTTAACCCAACATATCAAAAGTTATACAAAAACATATTTTCAATTAAAACTGAATTAGGTTATATTCACTCTAGTTAAATTTTAAGTTAATAGAAAATCATAATTAAATTTTAATAAACAAATGTATTATGTTATAATTTTAATTTCACACTATATGATTTTGTTTCAAATTAACTGTTTGATTTCTTTTTGTTTTTTTTTTCAATAGTTTTATCTAAAACATCTAAGTTTAATTCACTTTTTCTTTTCGGCTCGTTTACATTTTTATATTCGTTTATAATTTTTTTAATGTTATGTTTAACATTGAATTTCATATTCTTTTTCAACAAAAATATCTGTGTTTTAGTTTTAATTTTGACTGGAGGGAAATTATTATAATTAAATGAAACGTGAGAAAATCCCGGTACACTATTAATTACATAATGAGTATGTTGATAAGGCAGCATATTTTCATTATCTCGGCTACTTGATTCAACAATTAAATGTGTAAAAGACATAAGCTTTTCACAACCAGGTTTCAAATGTTCTGTTTTGCTATACCTATTGAAAAAATGAATGGCAAATTAATTATTATTATTAGTATTTTAGTCTAGGTATAATTTTATTCAAATAATTATTTAAATAAAAGAAATATTATCTCAATAACATTATAATAAAGCATAAATATCAAATAATAATGTAGGTTTAACATTTGTTTTAATAAAACAAATGTCATTACTTTGTACATAATTTTAACATGATATTAAAATTAAAATATTTATTGAAATACATAATATTAAATTACTTACATCCAATTATCACTTAATTGTGTAAAACGAGTAACCCCTGTTTGAGCTGCAAGATTGCTTATATGAACTGTAAAATTAGCATTCAAATTACTGTGTTCAAATTTATGTAGAAACATAATTGCATGTCCACCAGGATAGTTTTTAACTGCAGCACCAGATAGAAATACTGTAAACATAATATTTCCAATTATGTGGCCAGCACAAAATATTGGCGCAATTAAATTATACAATCCTTTGGACTTAAATTTGGTTTGCCATCTGTAAAAATGAAACTATTTAGATTTAATTGGTTAGTTTTATTTCTTTAAACATACACTTTATTGCAGTATGTAGCAGCAGATACATTCAAAACTGGAAATATATAAATAATAAATCGTAATTCTTTATGTGGCAGTATTGAATAGATCCCAACAAACATTATTGCAGGAAAAAGGAGCCTTGTTACTCTAATATCATAAACCATACCAAAAGGTATTAGGAATATTGAAAAACCAACCCCTCTTGGAATAGCTGAATAAAAATACCACAGAAATGGTGAAGTCTTATAAATTAATAATTAAAAGAAATTTTTTTATCCACAAATTAATATGTATATTGTATATAAACAATAATTTAAAATTTAATATATCAGTCAATAATAATATAGCAAAACATTTTTCATTACGTTCAAAATTGTATCTTTTTATGTAAATATTTTGACCGACAATTTCATTTTAAAAAAATACTGATTTAATTAAATGTTTCTATTTACTTAGACATATATATATATATATATATATAATTATGCTGTTTTTAAGATTAGAAAAAAATATAAAAGGATACACCCCATTGTTTACTCTTGTTAAGTATTGTATTAAACCACAAGACTTCTCCTTCTGGCCAAATTAAACGGCCCCAGAATATGGAATCAATGATAATATTTGTGACTAAAACAGTTGCTGCAGCTAAAAATCCAATTTTCAATCCTCTATAACATAAAATGAATAACTATAATTTATTATAACAAATAATTTACAAATAAATTAAATATACCTGAATATTAGTAGACGTTTATAAAATAATTCTATCAATATAATAATGCCAAGATAAATAATCAATTCTGAACGAAATATTAAAATTGCAACAGCAGAACACCATATTAATTCCACATGTCTTCCTTTAATCCAAGAACTCAAGGCTACCATAACTATATCCTTAACAAAAATAAAATCAATATATCATAAGATTTCTTAGCTAATATATAAAAACTTTGTACATAACTATCATAATGAATAAAACAATATTAATTATTAATTAAGCATTATAAACTTTTAATCCTTTCATGAGTCAATTATTTTATTTATATAAGTATATAAAGAGTGAATTATTTTGTAAGTACTAAAATAGTATTAAAAATAAAAACATCATTTGACATACTGCATTTGGGTATAATACAATTAATTTTTTTTAGCATAAATTTAATATTCAAAAATTGTTAAAAGCAATAACAATGAATGTACTTCAAAATAATTTTATACTTAATAATATATAAAAAGAAATAAGATAAATTGACACATTTACTCATTAAAGGGTTTAGTTCAATGTAAATATACAAAATAATTTCATATAGAAATTAAATTAATAAAATACAGACCAAAAGGAAATGCAATGATATTAGGTAGTGTGCGACTTGAATAAAATAATAAATGATATTGAGATGACGTAATAATTATAAACCACCTTCCTACATCTTTTCCAAATATTTTTGTAATGCTTTTATGGAAATATGCAATGCTGGTAACTACAACAATGTTTAGAACTGCACGGACTGAAAATTACAATATAATTCAATATATAATACATAAGTAATAATGTTTTATTAACTCACCTAATAGCTGACTCGTGAATTTGTTGTAATGAAAATAATTTAAAACCAAAAAAAATGGATATGACAACAATGAAATGAAAATTGGACCTAAAAATGTTCTAGGCACAACTCCAGAAAATTCTAAATGGTCATACTGAAAAAAAAATTATATATGTTTATTTAAAATATTTTTAAAACTATTAATACATGTAATGAAATATTATTTGTTAATAAATTGTAAAAAATATTAGCTAAGAATTAATAGAAAAATAAAATAAAAAATTCTGTTTATTAACGGATAAAAATAATTTTTGCTGAATCCAATCATAATATATTTATTAATTGCTAATATTCTTAGATATTTAAATTTTATGTACAAAATGTATTATTTGTAATTGTCAAGTAAATATTTGAGTTTAAACCAAACGATAAAATGATAACTGTGATGTAAAAACCAAAATGTAATTTCTTTTTAATGAAATAAAATAATTCAAGTCAAAAAAATCAATTTATCATGAACAGCAAGTAAACAATATTTAAATTGGTCCAATATTTTTCAATATTTTTGATTTAGTTAATTTTTCCTACGTCCGAGTTATTATAACGCTAGTATATAAAAGAAATTTTGTTTTGACGGAATTATTGTTCCAAATAGAAAATCATTAACGAACCTGCGATAAATTAGACTTTAAGTACAAAATATCGTGAATAGCTTGTATGTTGAAACTCTCTTCAACTTTAGTGAACGGACAAAGAATCAAATGTACTATTGAAACGACATATAACAATAGGCTATCCATAGTATACATTTCGATAAATGTTGATTCGTCTAATACATTCACTACGTCGTCAAAAATTAAAATTAACAAGTCGTAATGTATTATCACGACATATTCTAAGGATTTCTTTTATCTCATATCCTAAATATTTTCTTTGACCCTATGGTGTTATCGTTATCGGAAAGGGTTGCGCGAAAAAAAAAGAATAACATATCAAAGACATTACAAAAAAAAATACTAAAATTGATTATAACGTGACATAAGACATATCTAGGTACGCGTTGACGAATATTAAAATGTATTTATCGTGTTCTTATTATATTAAGGTCGTAAATAATTTCATACGTATTGGTATACAACGTTACGTAAAATTTTGTGGTTTCTAATAGGCACGTAGCCAGGATTACACTATAGGAATGGCCAATATTTATATAGGCCTCCCTTTAAAAAAATTTTCAATGACAATACACAAATTATAGGTTGTAAGTAAATAGTAATAATTGTTTTTCTTCAAGTTTTGGACACGCAGTACGACGGTGTACCTTTAATATATTACAATATTTTAAAATACGTTTTAAAAATTCCGAAGATGAGCATATTTAACAATATTGTAGGGATTTCGGCCAGTAAAATGTTTTGGGTCCCGAGCACGAGAAAAATTTGGCAGCTACCGATTAACGTAATGAGATCGAAAGCCCGTCGTTCGCCGTACAGAAAAAAACCGGAGCTCTATAATAACATCGAACACACAGTACGACGAATTTTGCATAAGAATAATGCTGCGAATTTTGAATTGAAAAAAAACTTGTCAATTTCGTCGGTGAGAACGGTTTCTCATTCATACGTTCGATTTTAGTACGACAATAATCGCCGCCAATGAATTAGATAAACAATTGACGTAGGATCAACTAACGAACACGCCCGATGATAACAGCGTAATTCAGTGTTGCTGATAAGGATTGAACTACTTAAGGCGAAATGGGCGGCGAATATTCTCACAAACGAAAGACGAGTTCGTTCGCACGTTTCGTAGGGAATTTTTCTATTAACGACAACCGAACAACCATCATCGCCAAAATTACATACGTGATGACCGTCTGGACGTTCGGACTGTTCGCGTTTTTCGGCCCGTAATCAAATTTACGTGTGTTATGGAGTACAGCGATGGACGTTCTCAAATACTTGGTGGACGAACGAGTACTCGTGTGTTATGGTGTAGTGGCCATAAACTGTGTACTCCTATTCAATTTATTCATATGGGGGTAAGTTGTGTAGTTTAATAATATCGTGAAAAGCATTTGGCCCACGATTTGACTACTGTCATTACCAAAAATTTTATCCCCCATACGTTGTTTAATTTAACGATATTTCAAATTCCTTTATTGTTCTTTGTTGTGTGGACTGGATAAAGAGGTAGTAAATCTAACAATTTGATAATTGAAATCAGTCTATTATTTTTTTAAATGTGTGAACACTATTATTATTGTACGCCCTGTACAAATAACATAACTTTTAATCTTACAATATGAAACATTAATAGTGAAATGTTCAATATCTAGTTTTTTTTTGTTATTTTTGTTCTATACCTTATTTTTAAAATATGTTTTTTAAATTATTTTAGATACTTGAGTTTTTTTATTATCATGATTGCCATGGTATGTGGATATTTCGTGGTTGATTATATTCTCAAGTAAGTTTTACAATTTTAGATTTTAAGCAAAGCAAGGTATGGTAGTTGTTTTACACACAAACACACACACACATATCCTGTAATAACAAATATCCTGTGGGTATTTAGCAAAAATGTTGGTATTATGTAATTTTCTTATAAATATTAGAATATTATTGTTTAAAAATTATAATAGATATTTATTTTACAGAAAACGTGAATTAAATAATTACCTTCCGCCAAAGCGTATAATCGATAAGGCATTTATAAGTAGGTGTGATACATGTGAAAACTGTATTTCGGGTAATACACAATTAAAATGTGTAAATCGTCATATGCCGTGGAAAGGATTATATTTGTCAAAAAAAATTGATTCGTCTGTTGATAAAGTAAATCTATTTTTTTCAATTATCAAATTATCTGTTTTATATATCTTTTTAAAGTATTATGTTTTAATGTTTTAGTATTAATTTTATTTTCAGTTATTATCAAAAATTATAAAGACATTTATAACAAATTGGTATGAAAATATTTCAAACGATTCAGATTTAATTAAAGAAATTAAATTAGTTTTACGATTTGCAACAAGTGTATTGCTTAAAAGACTTTTACGAGTTAGTATATTTACAAATGAATCATTAGAATATTGAAATTATTTTTAACTTAGTATTTACATCCATTTTAATTATGCTAAAATATTTATGTGCATTGTCAATGATATAGTCAATATGGTGGAGAAATTGTCTGGTTTGAGAAAGTGGTGTCCTCATAACACAATGCACCTAAGTAGATGAGAGAATCAATAATAAATAAGGAAGGTGTCAGGCTAGGAGAAAAAACATTGGAATTTTAGTATACGTAGATGACAGTCCTGTTGGAAGAAAATAAAGACAAACTCAAAAAATAGAAGATATCACCAATAGAATATTTAAGTAGGCGGGTTACACTTTGTGTAAAGAAGAATCTTTGTTTAAAATGGTACTGGAGAATACATCACAAGGGAAAAGACCATTTGGAAGGACGAGACTAAGACATGAAGGTAGAATAAAAGATGTAGAGAAAGTGAGACCAAGAATGATTTGAAAAGAGTTATCATTGGATAGGAAAATCTAGAGGCTAATTTGTTGGTTAGCATGATCTTAAAGACCGAAAAAGAAAAAGGTGGAGTTGAAAATGATAGTTTGACTGTCAGGTTTTAATTCTTCATGCGATATTGATATTTCTCATGGCTTCATGGAATAATTTATAAAAATAACCTATACATAATTGAAGGAGTTAATTTTATAAATTATATAACTAAATTTGAACTGTTTATAAGGTATCAAATAAAATTGATTTTTTTTTCATTTTTGACAAATTAATTATTTATATTTTGTATTTTACAGTTAAATTATGAAGAAATTGTGTTCGATAAAATGTTACCAATATGCTTAAATCATATTCGTCAATGTCAAAAACTTGATACAGGTGAAAAAGTTGCATTTCATTATGCTGTTAGTAATCGTAAATTTGAAATTATGTATCTTAAAAAAATTTCATCAAATTTACTTCCATTCATTACACAAAAAAACGATCTTCAATGCAAGTATGAACTTAATATTTAGAATATTATTAATCACTATTATGGTTTTATTTGTTTAGATATGGCTGTCATTAAGTAATTAGTATTTGCTCTTTATATCCATATATATTTTGAACTAATATTATGCTTTATATATATTTGACAGTATAGTTTATTTTTATAAATTCATATTTTATAGATAAAGTAAATGAAATAGATTTTTAAAATTTTTTATTTGCAATTTTATTTACCTAATACATTTATAACATGTATTTATTAAGTAATTATTTAATATATATGTATATATTTAATTATTTAAATTTAAAATTATTTGTTTAGGATTTTTCGTACATTAGTTAAAGAACTAATTTCGATTTGGGTGTTATTACCAATATCAGATGTAGTATGTAATCCGGCAACTCTTGTTTTTGCTTGGACAAAACTGTCAATACCATCTATTACTTCTCAGAGTACAGCACTGACAGATGAAAAGGTTGAATTCTTATCAGAGTTTATCGATGAAAAGGAATATGATGTTCAGCTTGAAATGTGTAGTATATTTAAGGATTCAACAATTTTACACGCATATATGAATTTTTTAAAACGAAAAGAAGCCGCCCATTTATTACAATTCTGTTTAGATGTTGATCAATTTAACAAGCGTATGTTGAAACCTGAAATATCATCTCAAGAACTTGACCTGCTATATAGAGACGCTTGGGATATTTTTTCTGTATATTTCAGTTCACATTCGCCAAATTGTATTAGTTTTGACTTTGAGTTAGTGAATCAACTAAGGAAAGTCTTATCAAAAGATGTTATTAAACTTCAAAATTCAAAACCTTTGTATGAAGCTTATGATCAAACATATTCGGTATTGGAAAATAGATATTGGAAAGAATTTCATAATTCTGACGAATATTTTTCTTGGATATGTGGACCGCGCAATGTTTTAGATACAAGTTCGTTACAAAAATCGTCAAATGAAAAAAAAAATTTAATTTCTAAACTCAAAATGAATAGAATTAAAGGAGCTTTAAAGTCAAGTACTGTATATGATGGACAAATTGATTCGTTATTATCTGAATATGTTACTGAATTTGGTGAAGATTTATCTATTGATAACGAAATAGTTACTAGTGAGCGAAATTTAAACACCTGGAGAGTTACAGATATAACATCATCTATAAAATTGGACTCCGGCTCAAATGGTGGACAATCATTAGTATTTTTTATTACGATAGAATCGATAGAAAATGATATACTTAAACAGTGGTGTGTAGAAAGACGACTGGCTGACTTTTATACTCTACAATCAAAACTTACTGAGTTCCATGGAGTATTTTTGGATGCACGTTTACCTTCAAAAAGAATTGTAATGCAAAAAACGGAAAATAATGAAATATATATGCAGTTTCTCAATCAACTATTACAAAAACATGAACTTAGAGGTTCTGATTTATTGCATATGTTTTTAACATCTATAGAAGATTTTGATGACTCTGAATCAGCTATTGGTAGATTAATAAGAAAATCAATGCCATTAGCTTTAAGGAAAGAACGCGGACAAAATTTGGAATCATTTATTTCCATATTCATGAATTCAATAGAATCTAAATTAAAGCAAAGGTGTAGTCATATTTAATTATTAACTATATGTATGTAAATATTAATAAATTTAATAAAAATTTTAGATACGAGTGGAAAGATTTAAATGAAGAACGTAAGATACAGAGAAAATTTCATAAAGCTGAAAATTCGATTTTTGGAAACAATTTGAATATCAATAATGATAACAACATACCTAAGGAAAATTTAGCCGATTCGACATATCATCCCTGTGGGCCACTTAATTGTATAATTTTTTTTGGCGTACACGTGTATCATATATCAAACGTCATTATTCGATTAGTTTTGACTGTGCAATCAATATGTGGAAATGTTGTGGATTCTATAATAAAACGATACATAACTAATCGAGTTGTTAGGGCATTTTCACCATCCAAAATTTCAAACTTGATTGAACTCTTAGAGAGTATGTAAATGGTTTTTTATTTATAACAACATACTATAAACTAATACATTTTATTAAAAACTCTAGGTTTGCTATTTCCCGACAATAATGTACCACAAAAAACCGAAAATCAAATTTCGGTTGAACAATCGCTGAATACCTCTATATTTTTACCACTGCATATGTGCTTTCTTAATTGTACCAAGAATGCAGTAATGAATAAACAATTATTTTACAGATTGTTAGATGTTTTACTGCCACACATGTTTCCTGAACTCCAAACCCAATTTACCGAACAATTATCATAATTTTTTATCATTGTAATTGTTAATTTTAATAAAAGGTACTTCATAATATTATTTTATAACTTTAATCGCTTAATAATTTAAAAACCTAAGTTTTTTTTAAGTTCACTTTGCCAAAGTATTAAAAAGGTTATTATTATTTTTCTTTTTTAATGTATACGCAGTGTACAATTTTATAAAATGACCAAAGCGAAATATTGTCTATTTTTTCTAAAAATTTTAATATTGTATATCCCACGTTATAATTTATAATGATATAAAGTATTTACATTATATATTGAATCGAGTTTCTTCTCTATATATTATTATGCTAACATTTTAAATTTTAAGTCGTACAAATTTTTTGTTCTTGTGTATTCATCATTTGTCAATTGTTTTATTATTTTATTTTACTTCATTACTATGTATT